>APFE031245389.1:0-52399 GCA_000404065.3 Pinus taeda
ACTGACGAAGTGAGGTGTACTATATGTACTTAGATAACCATTTCCTTAGGCTTTTGTTGTTTTAAGATTTTTAGTTTGTTTTTGAATTTTATTTTTCTTTAATGTGTGATGATGAAAGTGAAGTGTGAAGTGTGTGGAGAGTAGATGGTGATGATTTCTAAACTTGAAAAATGCTCAAAAGAAAGCTTTACAGTAATTAAAATGAAATCAATTCTTAAGAGAAAACAAATGCATCAAATAACGAACTAATGGCAATGGCCCAGTATCCTTGCTGCTGAAAATGAAGAGAAAGCAAAAACTTGGAAAACAACTCAAACTTAAAACAAAGTAGCTAATTCACACTACTCTAACTTTTCAGATCCTTTGCCCTTCGGCTCAATTTACTTGATGGGAAGTAATCATAAACAAGTTAAGTAATATGATATTTAACTGTTCAAGAAAGTAAATTGCATAAAAGAAACTAATCACACTACTTGAATTCTTCGAATCCTTTACCCCTCAACTCAATCTACCTTGGGGAAGTAATCATGAACATACCAAGCAATATGATAACTAAATGTAAATTGCAGAAAAAGAAATTAATCACACTGCTTAAACTCTCTTAGTCCTTTACCATTCGGCTCAATCTACTTTATGGAAAGCAACCATGAGTAAGTAATATGACAACTAAATCACACTACAGTTAGTAATATTCTGATTTCCTGCTGATATAATCATTTGACCACAGAAAGAAATCATAAATTGTTAAGTAGTATGATATCTAACTAGCAGAAAAAGAAATAAACAAATAACAACTTGAAAAGGACAATGCTGAATGTAAACTCCAGAAAATAAATGTTAGCAGGAAGGACAAGATGATCTCATATGCCAAAAGTTATTAAAAAGATGAAAAATTGCCCAGGCTGCCTAAGAGAACCTACAAAAAGCATTGATCAGTTTACAGCTCTAAGAAAACAAAAGTAAAGATATAAACAACAGAAACATAAAACATATTATGTACAAACTAATGATAAAACAAAAGCATAATGAAACTAAAAAAACACTTTACAAGGCTTCAGCGTGCAGGGGCCCTCTGCCACTTCAGCCAATCAAGTAATCACACGGCTATCTTCAGAAAAGCCTTCTCATGTATTTAAATCAACAGCATATAAAACAGTGGGGTGATAAGATAACCAGCAGCGTGGAAATTACATAAACAGTTCAGAGTTTACATGTATCAAAAGTCTCTTTACAGCGTTGAACAACGCATTATTTATAATGCAAAATACTACAGCTAACTAAACAACTACTGCGCTATTAACTGCGTTGCCATAGACACGTAGATCTCTTAAGTCGAGATCTAGTGTAACTGTCGTTATGCTTCTTAAATCTTTGGAGTGGTTGGTTGTTAGATTCCTGGTTCAGGAACGATCTCCAGGTGCGCTGGTGCCTTCGTGAGCTGAGAACTAGGCCACGTATCACTCACGTGCCCAAAAAAGTGACGTGCCATCGCTGAACTCTTTGGTTGGCTTCGTCTTTGACTTTGGTTGACCGCGACCTCTAATGGATGATTTGGCCGATTCGAAGGGACACGATCCATGTACATGCCATCTGGAGCTTGCCCATGTAGCTCGCTCTTTCAGAGGACACCTGGAGCACAGCTTTTAACAAAATAGCTGTGGAATCCTGTGCTGGCTGCGGAAACCTGTGCTGGCGGCGGAAACTGACAAGTTTCCGCAGCTGCATGAACAAAAAAACTAAACCAAACAACAGACATCAGTATAGTCAGAAAACCATATAAACAATCCTTTTTAGACTATAATGCAATGATTTAACCATTGGATGAATGAAGTGAGTGGAGAATGAGGGTTAAGAGGGTGTGTAGGAAGGTGCAAGGTTGAGGCTCAACACCGCGTGTAGCAAGGGTGGCTACAGCCCCCCCTATCAGGGGGCTTACAGGGGGATGGTAACCCCATGCACGGGGTCCGGAGTAGGGCCTTGGAATTTTCTTTTCTTCTATATATATGTGGACCCAAAGATGGTGGGCGAACCTACCCATGGTTTTTTATATGGGGTTTGCACATGGTTTAGGAATGATGGTTTTCTGCCCATTGTATTTTGTAGATTCAATCAAGGGAGCTATGGTTATCTTCTAATCCAGGGTTAATGAATTGAGGTTTATGAATGCTTTGACATGTATATATATGTATTGTAACATTGAAAGAAACATCATGAAAAATCAATTTGGTAGTCCTAGTTTTTGGGGTCATGTGTATATTTGTTTTATGTTCTCATCATTGTATATTTTCTATTTTTAAGAATCCTCTTGCAGGTAATTTCTATACAGGGTTAAAACCTACATTTGGTATCAAAGTTGTTTCGGCTTCAAGGGGACGCCTTTGCTACTGAGGGGTTTTGCTCAATCCTGTGGTAGATCCTGTTTAGCGAGAGATCTGTGAGATTGATTCTTGTGGTGAAATAAGATGGCGAGAAGTGGAAAGATAGAGATCGAGAAATTTAATGGTCAAAGTTTTGAGTTGTGGAAGCTCGAGATGTAGGATCCGCTGGTGGATAAAGATCAGTGGAGCATGGTAGATCTAGGTAATAAACCAATGACAATGTCAGCAGAAGAATGGGTGAAGTTGGATCAAAAGGCAAAGAGCACAATACATAGGTGTATCTCAAATTTAATATTTTTGAATGTATCAGGGGAAGCTACAATGAAGGATTTGTGGGTCAAGTTAGAAAAATTGTAGCAATCTAAGTCTTTGGTGAACAAATTATTCCTGCAAAAAAAGTTGTATAACCTGAGGATAAACGATGGAGACTCGATGATAAAGCAACTAAACGCCTTTAATACTGTGGTAAGCCAGTTTTAATTTGTTGATATAAAAATTTTAGATGAAGATAAGTGCATCAGTTTGTTGTGTTCTATACTAGATTTGTGGGATAGTCTAGTTGTTGCAATAGGTAGCAATACAACTACCTTGAAGTTTGATGAAATAGTATCATCCTTGTTATTGGAGGAGATGAGACAAAAAAATATGGAGAGCCATAATGGAGATGCCTTGTTTGTACGATGACGGTGCCAAAATAGAAATAAAAATAAGTCTTTGAGTGGGAGATCTAAATCTCAAGGAAAGTCAGTAAAGATATGTTGGAAATGCGGAAAGGAAAGGCACTACAAATAGGACTGTAGATCTAAATATCCTAAAAAAGGAAAGGGATATAATGATGTTCCTTTTGCAGAGGCAAAAACCACCTCAGATGAAAGTGGGGATGTGTATTTGGCTTCTTCTTCAAATACACATGTAGATCATGAGGCATGGTTGATTGACTCACGTGCATCATTCACTTCACTCCCCATAGGAAGTGGTTCTGAGTATGAGAAATATGATGGTGGTGATGTCTTCTAAGGGGATGATAAGAAGGCCATAATAATTGGATGTGGAAAATTCAAGCTGACCTTGCAAGGTGGAAGGATTAGAACACTTCCTGGTGTTTTTCATATTCCCTAATTGACCAGAAATTTGATTTCTGTAAGCAAGATGGATGATGTAAGTGTAAAAACAATGTTCGAGAAAAATACCTACAAGATGGTTTGGGGAGCATTGGTATTGATGCGAGGAGTTCAGATTGGAAATCTGTATAATATTTTGGCTAGTACTATTATTGATGGGTGCAATAATTCGATGGTTCTTGAAAGTGGATCAGAAAACCTAGTGGTCTCTGGAGAAAAAAACCATGTTATGGCATCAAAGGCTTGGACGTATTGGATAGAATGTCCTTCAAATATTGCGTGGTAATGGTATGGTAGAAGTTATGTATAAATTTTATCTGGATTTTTATTTTTGTGAGCAATGTGTATATGGGTAGCAGAATCACATGAGTTTCCCCTCTGGTGCTAAGAGGGTGAAAGGGATATTAGAGCTTATGCACAATGATGTGTTTGGACTTGTTTCAGTTCCATTATTGGGGAAGTATGTGTACTATGTCTCCTTTATATATTAATTCTCAATTAATACATGGACATATTTCCTCAAGAAGAAATTTGAAGTCCTTGACAGGTTTAAATATTTTAAGGCTTTGGTGGAAAATCAGACAGAGCAGAAGATCAAGGTGTTAAGGACAGATAATGGTGGAGAGTTTTGCAAGAAGGAATTTGAAGAGTTCTATAAGAAGTGTGGTATAGAACGACAAAAGAATACTCCATACACACCTAAGTAAAATGGAGTTGCAGAAAGAATGAACAACACATTGATGGAAAAAGAAAGAAGCATACTCAGTGGTGTCGGGTTAGGATAGGAATTCAGGGTAGAAGCAGTGGAGATTGTATGTTACCTAGTTAACAAATCACCTTCATCAACATTGGAGGATAAGACTCCACATGAGGTATGGACTGGTAAGAAACCTTCTCTTTCACATATGACGGTATTTGGTGGTGATGCATATGTACATGTTCCAAAGGAGAAAAGAACCAAGTTGGATAGTAAATTTGAAAGGTGCATCTTTATTGGGTATAAGGATGGTTTAAAAGGTTATAAGATTTGGAACCCAGAAACAAGGAAGGTTGTGTACAACTGATATGTGGTGTTTAGAGAGGTGAAATATGTTATTAAACATGAATTCCTACCAAAGGAACCTGAGAAGATAGATTTTTAGCTAAAGGAGGAAGAATCAGACTCTACAACGGAACATGAATTAGAAAATGAAGAGCCACAAACTCCAGCTTTGAGAAGATCAGTTTGAAAGAGAAGGCAACCATAAAGGTATAGTCCATTTTCTTTCTATTCAATTTTTTATTATCTATTACTGATGATGATCCCAAAACTTTCAAAAAGGTAGTAGATTCAGAGGATGGAAAACTCACGAAAGAGGCCATGGTTGATGAAATGGAATCTTTAGACAAAAATGAGGCTTGGGATCTGGTGGAGTTTCTAGTTGGAAGGAAACCCATTGGAAACAAATGGGTGTTTAAGAAGAAGATGAATGCATAAGGCAAGGTGGAGAAATACAAAACTTGGTTGGTAGTAAAAGGCTATTCCCAGGTTCCGGGAATTGATTTTGGTGATATTTTTTCTCCTATTTTCAAGTTAGCCTCTATTATATTACTTTTATCTGTTGCTATTGCTTTTGATTTTGAGGTAGAACATATGTATGTGAAGACAAGATTTCTTCATATGGATTTGGAAGAATAGATCTATATGAAGCAACCTAAAGGCTTTGTAGTGAAGAGTAAGAAAGAACTGGTATGCAGGTTAAAAAAGTATTTGTATGGGTTAAAACAGTCACCAAGGATGTGGTATCAGAAATTTGATACATATATACATGGATTTGCCTTCACTAGAAGCAAATCGGACCACTGTGTGTATTTTAAATTAATTGGTGACCGTGTTATTTATTTGGTCTTTTATGTGGATGATGTTGTTAATTGGAAATGACAAATAAGTTATCTAGGATTTGAAGACCCAATTGTCCTCCAAATTTGACATGAAGGATCTTGGTGTTGCAAACTATATTTTGGGCATGGAAATTAAACAAGATCGAGAAAAGAGGAAAATCTGGTTAAACCAGAGGAATTATGTTGAGGGAATACTGTAGAAGTTTAATATGCATGATAGTAAATTGGTGAAGATTCCTATTCCTATAGGTGTAAAGTTATCTGATGAACAATGTCCTAAGACACAAGAAGAGGAAGAGGACATGTCTCATGTTCCATATGCAAGTGCATTTGGTAGCCTGATGTATGAAATGGTTTGTACTAAACCATACATTGCACATGCAGTGGGAGTATTGAGCAGGTTTATGTCAAAACTAAGAAAGGAGCATTGGACAGTAGTGAAGTGGGTTTTTAGGTATTTACATGTAACTAGTGATTATGGAAGTTTGCTACTAATGAAGACCAAGATTGGATAGAGTTTTGGACATATGTGGATTAGTTGATGCATATTGGACTAGAGATCTGGACCGGAGAATATCTACAAGTGGGTATGTGTTTAACCTATTTGAAGGAGTAGTCAGTTGGATGAGCAAGAGACAGTCTGTAGTGGAACTTTCAACTACAAAGGCATAATACATGGAAACCACTCATGCAAGAAAGGAAGCAATTGTTTTGCAGAGATTGTGTTCAAGTATGGGGTTAATACAATGATCTATAAGGATAGATTATGATAGCCAAAGTGCAATTTTATTGGAAAAGAACCCTGCTTATCATTCAAAGACAAAGAACATTAATGTTCAATATCACTTTGTGAGGGATATGGTTGAGGACAAAAATGTGTTTTTGGTAAAGGTGGAAACTTTGAAGAATGTTGCAGATGCATTGAAAAATCTTTGAGCACTGAGAAGTTTTCTTGGTGTAGAGAAATAATGGGCATTGCACGGTTGGACTAATGACTAATCTCTCTTGTGATCCCCTACGTGGAAAATAAAATAATAAGTGGGAGAATGTTGGGTGTGTGTTATATTATCTCCACAACTAGCCATAGGGAGGGCAAAAATCCCCCTGTTTGTTGTGTCAGGTGTAGCAGGAGGGTCACAGGGGGGGCGGTAGCCCCCCTGTCAGGGGGTTTACAGGGGGGCAGTAGTCCCCCTGCACAGGGTCCGGGGACATTTTTTCTATATATATATATATGTGGACCCAAGAATGGGGGGCGGACCTACCTATGGTTTTGTGCATGGGTTTTGCATAGGGTTTTGGGCATGATGGTTTTCTACCCATGATATTTTGTAGATATAGTCAAGGGAACTACGGTTATGTTCTAATCTAGGGTTAATGGATTGGGGTTTATGAATGCTTCGACATATCTACGGGAAAATATCTGTGTATATTTGTTTTATGTTCTCGCCATTGTATATTTTCTGTTTTTAAGAATTCGTTTGCAGGTAATTTATGTATAGAGTTAAAACCTACATATACATGGTGATTTTATCAAAGAATTAGTTTAACTTGTTGTGACAATAAGTAAATAGAATTGCAGGTGTACCTTATTGACAATCTACCAAAGAAGTATGATTTGAATTTATTTGAATTTATTTTGACTCTAATGGGAATTATGGGCTTGGTATAGGAAAGCATGAAAATTCCCGATTTGGGTAGTTGAAATTGATTGCAAGAATTAGCAACAACAACAAAAAGAGTTGGAATAGGCATCAGTATGTCAATAAAGCATTTAGGAGTAGGGCTATTGTAGGACACTGGTACCCAATAATGTCCATTGATTTCCATGAGCATGCTATGACCGATATGATGGTTTTGAGGTAGGGATATGCCTTGGTTTTTGGACCTTCTGATGTGAGGAAACCTTGATAAGGGATGGATTTCTTAGGAAAGGGGATGTTGGGGAACTTGGAAGGCGAGTGACTGCACAGAAGGGGGTGACCGGATTGCCTGAGGGACTGTGTAGCAGAGAAGGGAAGGTTGGGAAATGAATTTTTTGTCGTCATTAGCAATTTCGTATGGAATCAAAAGCACATTAGGAGTGTGCCCTGGAACAATGAGTTGGTAATTGTTCACTGAGGGAATAAGTAGTGCAAGGATCATAGCGCTAGACATTGGATGCAAGTTTGACTTTGGTAGTGGATTTTGGACTTCGTAAGAAGGAGGTGAATCCTGGTATTACTTTGAGGGGGAGGTGTGAGCCTCTGGATTCCCTTGTTGCAGATGTAGGCATTATATCCTTTTATTTGTTGGCTATAGAAATGTGCATATGTATATATGTGTATTTGATTGTGAATACTATGTCAAGCTGGATTTTTAAGGTTCCCTAAGCAGTATGATTATTTGTTGGTTGAAGCAAATGTGCATAAATATATGAGGTTGTTATTTTAAATAATGTAATGAGTTGTGTTATAACGCTCTAGTAAATAGTATTATTGTCATGTTTTCAGAAGGATGTCATTGCAAATATTACAACGAGCTCAGTTATAAAGCTCCATGGGAAGTATGTTTTGGTTTTCAACTGTTTTGCTGGCCATAGGTGTCATTAAAAATGAAGGACGATGTTCCCCTAGGGGAGATGGGTTTGTAACAACCTTGGGTTAAAAGTTAATGCAATAAAGTTAATAAAGGTAATATAAGACCAAGGTCATGGGACATGTATTCCAAGATGAATGTTGGGCAAAACATTCTAGTGGGTCTTCATTCGGTTTAATATGGCTAAGTAAATTGACAAAGTCATTGGTAAAGGAATTGAAAAGGCAAAGAGGAATTATTTATTATTTTATTTATGAAATAAAGGAAATTAGTAGAAAAGGGAGGTGAAACGTCAAATATTTGCATGAGAAGGAAATTGAAGAGGAAAATGAAGAAAATAGAGGCCTCAATGATAAAAAGGCTTAAGAGGATCAGTTCACAGACTTTTTTCAGTTTAGTTTTGGAGCTCTCTCTATTCTCTCATACTCTTGCACACTTAGAGAATTCTTAGAGCACTCTAGCATTGGAGGAAGGAAAAGGAAAGCAAAGGATAAACAAGGAAAATTTGGATAAAGCAGTTTCAATAGGAATACTTGTAGGTAATAAGTTGCATGTGTGATTTCCTAGCTAGTTAGTTAATGCATTATACATGCATGTATGTATTTGCTTCTTTTGTTGTCACTGGCATGGGTTTTTCCAAGTGTGATAGTGGCTTCAGCCTTAACTTACCATTTCTAGATAGCCATGGTGTGATGGGGTTCTTCTATTTGGTTGAGCTTTGGATTTTTGGATGGTTTTGTTACCAGGTGAGGTGGTCTCGGGAAAATTCCCAAGGGCCTAGGAAACTTCCAGAAGGTAGTGGTGAAGAAATCTGAAGGCATCCAAGCTTGTTTAGGGCCTAGTGATCCCTTGACCGGTATTGGCAGAATTGCGGTAAAGCTCGAAAGTTTATGTTTTTTGTTTGGGCCTAGGAATCCCTTGACCGATAATGTCGGGATTGGGGTAAAGCCTGGTTGTGTAGGTGCTTGTTTCAGGCCTAGGAGTCCCTTGACCGGTTTTAGCGGGATCGCGTTAAATCTTGAGGAAGCCCTAGCTTTTTTGTTGTGAGTCACACATTCATGCTTGGAATATGACATGGGGGTGATTGGTTGAAAGAAAGATTTGGTTCAACCCATTCTATGGTGGGTGGTACATGTAAGTCCCTGACTTTGTTGGATTTTGCATATGTTAATAAGAGATTTTTTTCTCTTGTATTTCATGAGTATTTATACTTGCTATTATTGTAGAAAAACCTATAGATTCACACGCTCATGTAATCTACTAAAACAAGAGACAAGAATCTACTTCTACTCTTTATAGAGGAAGCCCATAAACATCGAGCAAACAATAATCAATAGAGGAAGAGAATCAAAGGCACATAACACAATAAATATTTGGGAAAAGCCACAACTCAAACCCCACTATTTGTTTTGTATTAATCCGGAAAATCAAGATGAAATTACAATGCTTGTTCTCCTGGAACAATCCCAGCACTCAGCATATTCAATCTCCAACTCATAAACAAGATCAAGGCCAAAGCTTAGCCTCTTCACAAGCTCTCCAAGTCTCTATTCCAATATGTAATTCCTATGGAAAATAAATTGTCTTTAAAGGGAAATAAAGCCTCTAAAAATAGCGCAATCCCTCAAGGATCAGTTCATGCACTATTAATGCAACTCTAAAAATTCTAAAACAAATAGTACATTGTCCCTGCACTTTAGTCTCAACTGGTCTTTCTCAGAATCAACGTGCATGAGTTTCTAATGGTGGAATCTTCAGTTAACTAGAGTAGCACTAATTAAGTCACTAGTGTCCCAATTGACTGTTTACTCACTATTAGTTCCTAACACTGATTAGAACTAATTTAACTGGACTTAACTCAATAAAATGAGTTAACTAATTACAACTCATTCATAACTCATCCTGAACTTCTATAAGTTAGGGAGAACATATACATGTCTTCTAAAAGACTTCCAATTCGAATTTCCTAAATTAATTAAGTTAATTAAACTTAATTAGTTATTTTCAAATTTCTATGATAAAAGAATTCTGTTTTAATTCACAGTTTAATTCAAGGACAAATTAAACTGGAATTTCTTTTTACCATTTCTCAACGCTCCCTCTCAACAAGAAAGGGATTATCCATTACCCCTATCCTGTCTCTGTGAAACTTGAATTTATATCTTGGCAATGCCTTTGTCAAGATGTCATAATCTTGCTCCTCCATGGCAATGTAATCTAACAACATGATCTGCCTCAATACACAATCTCTGAGATGATGATACCAAATATCTATATTCTTGGACCAATCATGAAAAACTAGATTTTCAAAGAGTTTGATACAACTCTGGTTATCACAATAAATCATTGTCAGATCCATCTGCTGACCAAACAAACCAACCAAGATCTTCCTCATCCAGATAGCCTCACATGTTGCTTGAATTGCAACCATGTACTTTGCCTCTGCTGAACTAAGTGCAGTTGACCCAATACTAAAGATCCCTCCTGATGTGCTCTTCCTGTCAGATGGACTCCCCACCCAATATACATCAGTGAAGCCTTAAAGCTTCACTCCCTCTGTCCATCTGTACCACAACGCAAATTGAGTAGTGCCTTTGAGGTAACTCAATACATGATTTGTCGCCTTCCAATACAGCTTGGTAGGCCTAACCATCGCTTGACTAAGCTGGTTAACTGCATAACACATATATGGTCCTGTGTTCACCAAATACATGAGTGAAGCCACAAACTACCTATAAACAATAGCTTCCACTACTTCTCCTGAAGTAGCATCCTCCTTCCTCCAATTACTAGCTAGAGGAGTCTCCATGGGTTTACTACTCTCCATGCAGAATCTCCTGAGTATCTCATTGGCATACTTTCCTTAAGAAACAAAAAACTCCCCATCTGCCTGCCATACCTCCATGCCAAGAAAGTAATGCATGAGCCCCATGTCCTTCATCTCAAACTCTCTTGCAAGGTCATCCTTGCAAGATTTGATGAGCTTCTCATCACCTGTCAGTGTGAGATAATCTACATAAAGTACAATGATCGAAAGCTTACCTTCCACCACTACGTGATACAGGTTCACATCTGCTTCACTCTTCGAGAATCCCAACCCAATGAAGTAGTTATCTATCCTGGTGTACCAAGCATGAGGTGCTTGCTTCAGCCCATACAACGCTCTCTTGAGTCGGCACACATGTGACTCACAGTCCAAGGTTTCAAAACCTTCGGGCTGCTCTATGTAGGCCTCTTCCCCAATCATGCCATTGAGGAAGGTATTCTTCACATCCATCTGATGGATACTCCAACCCATCTGTGCAGATAGTGCCAAAATAGATATGATAGATGAGTACCTTGAAATGGGAGCAAAGGTCTCATCATAGTCAATCCCCTATACCTGTGAAAATCCATGGGCCACAAATCTTGCCTTATGCTTCTCAACACTACCATCTACAACTTTCTTTACCCTATAAAGCCAATTGGAGCTCACAACTAACTTGTCCTCCGGTCTTGGGACCACATCCAAAACACTGTTTCGAACTATGCAATCATACTCCTTGTTGGTACCATTCCATGACCTCCTTTTTCCTCCTAAAACATATCATTTGCCTACCTCTTTCCATCATATATCTCTCAGATCCCTTGAAAATTGATTAGTTAATAGTCCTATAGTTATTAAATTGCATTAAAATTGATTTAGGAGTTTTATGTTAACGAATTAGGAATTTTTGGTAAAATGGCTACAGGAAGTTCCAACATCCTGTAATTGCTTCATTGTTTGACATGTGGCATGATAGCTAGGCTAGAGCGAAGGGTAGGGATGAAAATCAGAATGTCCAAGCATGGACGAATACCTATCCTACAGCAGAATCGACCCTCCTACATGCGCGGTCAACGAAGGTCAAAGTATAGCATGTTTGCGACAAAGGCAACAACAGCAAGCATTCTAAATTGATTTAGTTTTGTTCCTTTTTGAAATCAGTTTAGGATAGAAACATTTTTAAAAATCGCGACATGGTAAAAGCGGCAACAGCCACATCATGAATGTACATTCGTTTTCGAAATGTAAAGGTTGTAAAACCATATGTAAACACAGTTCTGAGTGGTCGTGAATTATCATTATTGTTTCGTTTGAAAACAGAGTTCGAATTTAATATCAAGGACATAGTTGCAGTCACGATCTTCTTGCACTGATTTGATAATTGTTTGATCACAGTCCAGTATACCTCTGTAACGTGGACGGGCCCTGCGTTAACTTGGTATACTGTTATTTTCTTTTCATTTGCAACTTAGGGTATTAAATGATATGCGCAGTGATTAGAATTGATTGTTGATTTCAATAGAATGTGTATGGTTTATGTTTATGATAGCGCTTGAACAAGTTCATCACTGAGATCATGAATCGTATCCTGTAAGGTATTCGATCCCTTATTGTCTTTTAAAGCAATGTCATGAACTCTGTTATTATTTCAAAGTATGCTTACGATTTCTGTATGTTTTTATCTTGCATGAATATTAGTGAATGCTGAGTATTTGCTGAACAGGGGTTTTATGCATGGTGTCTCTGTAAGGGGATTAAAATCTTGGTTTGCAGTGATACACAACGTTTTAATTTGGTAAATGAATTGAATGACATTGTTGTAATTAGGTAGATTAACTGAGTGACCTAAGTGTTTGGGTGATAGGTAGCATACCTCAATCTTCCGTAAAGAAGTTCTGTGACCTACCATCATAACCACTTAGCTAATAATCCTTTATGTCTATATACTTTAGACGCATGCCTCTAAGTCTACGCATCCTGGTCGATAATAAATATAGCCTAGTCTAGCACCCTAGACAGGACACTACACTCCACCATTGCGTCAACCCAAACTGGTTGTTGCATTGTTTCCTAAAAGGAAGATGGCTCTGTAACAAAACATGCACCCATAAGTGCCATGTATCTAGTGTACCTCTCTGGTGAGCTCCTTTGTCTGCGCTGAGAAGAGGGTGCTCCCACATTCTCTCGCGCATCATCCAACAATCTGTTAGTCTCTCTTGTGCGCTTTCTTCCCTCTTTGGAAGACTCTGCCTGAGTGGATGTATCCACTCTCTCAACCTCTGCATGTGGCTGCTCCACATCAATCTGAGGCCCCTCAACCTTAGGAGCTAAAATCTCCTCATCCACATGTAGCTCAAGCTCCCTCTCAAGGGATACTCGCATGGCCTTCTTCTCATCAAACTTGACATCCCTGTGAACCAATATCATCCGACTAGTTTGTATGTACACCTGATAGTTGTGGGGAGTATCAGTGTACCCCACAAAGATCCCCAACTCTACTGTTGGCTCAAGTTTCTTTAGTCCATCTTTGGTCACATGGAAATAAACCGATGACCCAAAAATCCTGAAGTGACCTATATCTGGACTCTTACCAAAATAAGCTTCCTTTGGTGTTTTCCTCTCAAGTATCTAATGTGGACTATAGTTCTGAACATAAACCGTTGTGTTGCATGCCTCAGCCCACAAGTGTAGTGGTAGGCCTTGATCATGCAACATCACCCTTGCTGCCCCTACTATGTTCATGTTCTTCCTCTCAAAAAACCCCATTATGTTGAGGGTTATGAGGTGTTGTCAAATCTCATTTAATCCCTTCCGCTACACAAAAGTTCTTAAACTATTTGGAGACATATTCTCCACCATTATCACTCTGTAGAGATTTAACCTTCTTGCCTGACTCTTTCTTGACCATTGCTTTGAATTCACAAAACTTTGTGAATGTCTGATTCTTTCTCTACATGAAAATTATCCAGCATTTACGAGAATAGTCATCTACAAATATAACATAATACCTGTGTTTGGCAGTGGACACTGTCGAGAATGGTTCACACATATCTGAATGGACTCTCTCCAGAATAGATTATGCTCGACTGTCTCTATCTCCAAAGGAAGACTTGGTGTATTTTCCCAAAGTACAACCCTTGCATGTATCAACTTGCTCAAACATACCATTGGGAAGACCAATATATATTTGTTGCAATATCTTCAAAGCCCGATGATGCAAGTGGCCCAATCGCCTGTGCCACAACTCGCCGACGTCTCGGCTCAAAATCTTTTCCGCTTTTGAACTTAAAGTAGCACAATCCTCTACCTCTATCTTATAGAGATTCTGAACTCGAATCCCTATTCTCTTTACTTGACCCGTGGCTATGTTTCAAAGGAATGCCTTTCCTTTCGAAAATATCACATCATAGCCTCTATCCTCAAGCATGGAAACAAATACCAAGTTCTTCGTCAATCTGGGTATGTGCATAAAATTCTTCAAGGTGAGTGGAGACACAAGATCCCTCTGAAAAGTAATAGTGCCCACACCAGTAACACTATACTTACCATCATCACCCATCTCAATATGCATCTTGAGATCTTTCTCCTCCAGTTCACTAAATAACTCTTTGTCATCAATCATGTGGAAAGAAGCTCCACTATCTAAGTATCAGACACTTCCCATCATTGAAGACACCATGCATGTAATAAGGGAAAAGTCCAATTCAAATTGGGAGGCCAAAGCCTCACCCGACACTCCTCCTAAGGACTTTTCCTTAGACTTCTTCAATTGAAAATTTGTAGCAAAGTTACCCATCTTATGACAATGAAAGCATTTAACTTTTGTCATGTCCTTCTTCTTACCTCCATGATAAGAATCTGATTTGGAATAAGAAATTTTACCTCTCCCCTTCCTTGCCTTAATCGCTAAGACATATCTCTCTTCATCATCATTATTTGATGAAGAGCCATCCCAGGTTTTCCTCTTCATCTCATCCTACATCAACTCCGACCATAGTCATTCCCAATATGGTAGCTTCTCCCGGCCATTGACATAGCCCTGATAACTATGCCAACACTTTGGGAGTCCAAGAAGCGCAAGGCTCACCATATCCTCCTCAGAAACTATGATTCAAACACTTCCAAGTTCATCCCGACATTGAGTGAACTTGGTCAAGTACTTTGGAATCATCTCGCCTTTCTCCATCTTGATTTTACGAAGTTTATCCTTCAGTGCCAACTTCCTTTGATCACTGTTATTCTGATACAACTCCGTCAATGTTTTCCACATAGCATGCGGAGTTTCCTTGCCATGGAGACTTGAGACAATGTGGTCTCGAACTCCCTCAAGGATTATCTATCTTGCCTTCGCCACACACTTCTTCCATTCGGCCAAGTTTTTTGCATCCGTAGCTGCTGGCTTAGTGACTTCTTGATCAATGAATTGCTTCAAGCTATTATCTTCTAGCACAACCTCCATCCTGTCCCTCCAGGATATAAAATTTAAGCTGCCTTCCAAGACATACTCAAGCCTCAACCCATGGAACACCATCTGTCGATCCTAAAGTATGTATGCAAATTCGACTTTCTCCTGTAACCCTGAAACTCAAAATTTTGAAATCTCGTCTAGAGAGATGATTTAAATCAGCGATATCTCCCTCATCCGAACTCCGATTCGATCAATTTTTTTTTTTTTGAATTTGGGTATCTTTTCCCAAGGAATCCCAATCTGCAATTTGTTTCTAAAAATTTTTCACAGAACTTCTCTGAAAACTCTCAGCTGATAAAATAATCTCGCTTTGATACCATGTAGAAAAACCAGTAGATTCACAAGCTCATGTAATCTACTAAAACAAGAGACAAGAATCTACTTCTACTCTTTATAATGGAAGCCCATAAACATCGAGCAAATAATAATCAATAGATGAAGAGAATCAAAGGCACATAACACAATAAATATTTGGGGAAATCCACAGCTGAAAACCCCACTACCTATTTTGTATTAATTCGGAAAATCAAGATGAAATTACAATGCTTGTTCTTTCTAGAACAATCCCAACACTCAGCAAATTCAATTTCTAACTCATAAGCAAGCTCAAGGAAAAATCTTATCCTCTTCACAAGCTCTCCGAGTCTCTATTCGAATGTGTAATTCCTATGGAAAATAACTTGTATTTAAAGGGATTTAAAGCCTCTAAAAATAGCGCAATCCCTCAAGGATCAGTTCCTGAATGTGTGCACTATCAGTGCAACTCAGAAAAATCTAAAACAAATAGTACATTGTCCTTGCACTCTAATCTCAACTAGGTCTTTCTCAAAATCAACATGCATGAGTTTCTGATGGTAGAATCTTCAATTAACTAGAGTAGCACTAATTAGGTCACTAGTGTCCCAACTGTTTACTCACTATTAGTTCCTGAAACTAATTGGAACTAATTTAACTGGACTTAACTCAATAAACTGAGTTAACTAATTACAACTCATTCATAACTCATCATGAACTCCTATAAGTTAAGGATAACATGTACATGTCTTCTAAAAGACTTCCAATTCAAATTTCCTAAATTAATTAAGTTAATTAATTATTTTCAAATTGCTATGATAAAAGAGTTCTATTTTAATTCACAGTTTAATTCAAGGACAAACTAAACTGGAATTTCTTGTTTCCATTTCTCAACAATTATGTGGCTTTGATGGTTGTTCTATCATGGTTATTATTATGGTTAAATGTTGGTTATAAGAATTGTTCCATAACAGGCTCTAGTTATGGATCTTAATATGTTTCAATTAGTTGATGAATAGTTATTGAATGCATGAACTAATAAATGTTATTTCAGCTAATATGAGAGCACATTAGACCTTTATGAATCTTAGATAAGTTTTAGACCTCTATGTTCATATATGCATTCATGACCTATAGATTACATGTTCACCATATGCTTGATGAAATGATTGTCATGGTTAGGCCTGGTTAGGTCAAGTACTTTATAAAGTTTTTTATGAATGGCTTTGTCTTATTGTCATATATCATTCTAGAAAGTCTCACTAAGTTCTGGGCAGTGCTCTTGAGACAAACCCTAAAAGGTGGCATTGATTCCAGGGTCGCAGGCTTAGAATTGAGAAATTGAGATTGGAGTCGATATCTTGCAGGATTAAGCATGTGACTGGAGGCCTACAATTGCATGGTTCTAGTGTTATGCATGCGACTAGTAGTCTTGGTTATTGAAAGAGAGCCCCAGCTTAGGATTTGGGCACCAGGAGTGGTTTTCTAGCCTATGAGTGTCATGTAAGTCTTGTAGGATATTAGTTTGTGGTTGGTATGTTTAGTTGTCAGCCCCACTTCCATAAGTGAAGCTTGGAGGTTGGGTCATGTCATAGTAGACCTCAACTCATGTTTTCCCTGGTAGGCCAGTGAAAGTGGGTAGATATGGGAGGAGGGGTGGCTACAAGATCATATCATAGTGGGTTTCATTCTTTTTGGGTGATATCTGATACCACATGGTGGTATCAGAGCTTCTAGGTTCAAACACTTGGACTAGATGGGCTAGATGCATGTTGTTATGCATGCATTGTCATGGTTAAGGTTGTTGCGCATAAGGTCATTGTATGCATTTGTGTCTTCATGATACTGTTGGTATGTTATAATACTAATATGTTGAGATGGAGTAGAAGATGTGTATCATCAGAGCAAGGTTGTAGCACTGGATCTAGGGGTAAGAGAAGATAGTCATATAGGTTTGTATGTTTGGCATGGAGGTTAATTATTAATGGTTGTTATATGCATTATGGTTATATACATGCCTTTCATTCTATTTTTGTTGTGGTTACATGTTTTATATATGTTAGTTGATCAGGGTAGTCATATGTACATGTGTTAATTAGTCATGAATGGTAGTATGTTCTTGTTATATGCATTGCAACGATATGCATGATTAGTATGGTCATTGCATTTAAGATCTTGATATTATATGTAGCATGCTAATATGGACTGACCTGTGCAGATGGATATGGTTATGACATTCATGTATGAGTCATTATATTTGTGATATTGTGTAGTACTAATCTAGAATAACTTGTGCAGATGTGATAGTCTCCCCTGAGATACATTGAGGTATGAGTTTGACTATGTCGTTTATTTGGTTTAGCTAACATGGTATGTCTACATGTTGTTTGAATGTTTGATTAATTGCGTGATATGAGTATGTGTCTATAAGATTGCATGAAGGAATGATCTTTTTTTAAAACGATTTTACTATCATAATATGTGTTGAGATAGTTGATATGCACTTGAGTGCAAGTGGGTGCTAGTTGTAGTATTATGACTAATGACTATGAGTTGATTATGACATGGTTGTTAGTCTTGGTAAATGATGATTTCAAATTAATAGACATGGTGTTTTGATCTTTGGATCGTGTGATTGAAATGTGTGAGAAATTGTAAGGTAACATGCTTGGTATTAGCATGACAAGGTAACCGTTTATTTGTTTATATAACTAAAAGTTGGGTGATGTGATAACACATAGTAAGACTCAATTGCAACAAGGTAAAAGGTAAAATAAAAGAATTGGGTGAAAATTCCTTTGGCTATGTTTTGAAATTGTAATTCCAAATGAATGAGTGCTTTGTATATAGGAAGTCTTCTTAACCTTGATTTTGCCTGACATTATGTGGATATGTGTTATATTCATGAACATGTATTTGACAGGTATCACAATCGGTTTCTGGTTATAGTTGGATTTGTCAAGATAATTTGAGTCCCTTGAGAGATGATATGTGTACGTGTTCAGTTACAAGGAAACGTGCTTGGCACAACAAGGCAAGGTAACTGGTATATCGTTATATTTATTTATACACTAACGGTTATGTGTTTATGGTAGTATGATGTAGAGGATTGCATGGTAAAAGAGACTACCATGAAATCTTGAAGAAGGAACAGGCTAAGATTTTCCTTGGAAGCATTGGAAACCCATGGAGATTGAGTCACGACATTTGTTGTTAGTTTTGTGCTTTCAGTATTTTGTGATTTGTTTGCACTTGATTTGCAATTTTTTTATGTCTGGTGGATAGCCATGTCACTCTGTTTTTGGTGTCGTATTGTTATTGGTTTCCATGGTTTTATTATTGTTCATTTCTTATTCTTTTCTTTATGTTTTGAGGGCCTTGGGAATTGGTTTGGGAAAGGGGAAAACTAATAGAGCTTGGGAGAGATGAATGAAACTTGGTAGGTAATGTAAGACTTGAATGAAGCCTGGTGCATGTATTAGGTCAATTGAAGGAAAGAATATGATAGGCAGTTGAAATGGTTGGGTCCATTGCGTTAAATGGATGGTGGCGAGATAGTCATGAGAAATGTAACAGGAAAGGTAAAGTAAATGGATTTGAGGTGTCAAATACCTTGGCTATGTTGGGAACTATTGTTCATAATGTTGTGCATGGATAAAGGGAGTTCTCTTAACCTTGGCCTTATGATATCTGGTAATTATGTTGCGATCATGATTATGCTCATGTTTATATATGTATACATCTATGTATGTATGTCATGTTTGACAAGGTCGTTAGGGGTCATGATTGTTTTATGCTAGTGATTATATATATATATATATTATATATATAATATATATATATATATGTCGTTATGTGACAGGTCATCGGGGATCATTCTTGTGGAGGAATGATTGCTTATGGAGGTGAATGGCATGAAGAGGTTCTTGGTTTCATGAGGAATCAAGTGGGAAGAGTAGCCCTAACATATCTATGAGGTAGGTATCATGTGGATATGGTTTTATATTATTTTCTTATACTCTGCCTATCTTTATGTTATGGTAGGTAATGTTGAGGGATACATCAGTGGAATGAAAGCAGTGCGATTTGCAGCATTCTGGGACAAGCATGGATAGTGGAAAGACAATAGAAGCTAAGTTGCTTGGTAGAGATGGTGTGGTATCCAGATGTGCAGTACTGGTGTTGTGTACATGTTGTATATGTACTATTGTGTACATATAGTATTGTGTACCTATTTTATATGTGATGTTGTGTACATATGGTGTTGTGTGCATGGTCGATATGAGGCGCTGTTTACATATGGTGTTGTGCGCATTTTGGATATGTGATGTTGTGTGCATATGGTATTGTGTGGATGTTGGATATGTGTTGTTGTGTACATATGGTGCTATGTACATGTTCTATATGCAGTTATATGTACATATGGTGTGTTGTGCATGTTGTACATGTCGTGATATGTGCATGTGGTGTTGTGTACACGTTGTGCATATGGGTTGTGTACATGTGATGTTGTGTACATGTTGTGAAGGTGTTGTTGTGTACATGTGGTGTTGTTTACATGTTGCATAGGTGGTGTTGTGTACATGTGGTATTGTGTATACATTGTACACATTGAAGTGTGCACATGTGGTACTTTGTTAGAAGTATTGTGTAGTCGTTTTATTTTAACATGTTATTCGTTGTACTGTACGATGTGTTTGTATATGTGTTGTGTTGTACACTGCATGTAGGTGTATGTGTTGTGTTGTACGTCGAGTGCAGGTATATATGTTGTGTTATAAATTGGATATAGGTGTATGTGTTGGGTGTACACTGGGTGTACGTGTATATGTTGTGATATACATTGGGTGTAGGTGTATGTGTTTTGTTGTACATTGGGTGTTGGTTCATGTGTTGTGTTGTACATGAGGTGTGGGTGTATCTATGGAATGGTACATAGTGTGTGGGTGTATATGTTGTGATGTACATTGTGTGTGTGTACGAGATTAAAGAGAAGAATTGGGTGCATGCCAGGTGTGGCAACCGATCCACTGTGGGTACGAAAAGGAAAAACAATAAAGGTAGAAGCAAGGCTCGATTAAAGGATATGTATAAGTATTTTATTCCAGTTTTATTATGCATGTGATCTATGACTATGATTTATGATGGTTACATGCGATATATGATTATGATTTATGATGGTTGTGTTTTGAGCTAACCGGGTGTGATATGTTTATACATGATAATTTGATCAAAGAGTTAGTTTCACTTGTTGTGACAAGAAGTAAACAGAATTGCAGGTGTACCTTATTAAAGCTACCAATGAGGTATGATTTGAATTTATTTTGAATCTAATGTGAATGTGTACTTGGTCTAGGAAATCATGGGCATGCTTGGTTTGGGTGGTTGAAAGTGACATCAAGAATTAGCAACAACAACAAAAGGAGTTGGAACAGGTAGCAGTATACTAGTAAAGCATTCAGGAGTAGGGCCATTTTGGGACACTGGTACCCAATAGTGTCCATTGATTGCCATGAGCATGTTATAATCAGTATTATGGTTTTGAGGTAGTGATATGCCTTGGATTTAGATATGCCTTGGATTTTGGACCTTCTAATACGAGGAAACATTTCCAAGGGATGGATCACCCAGGAAAGGGGATGTCGGGGAAGTTGGAAGGTGAGTGACTCCACAAAAGGGGGTCACCGGAGTGCCTGGGGGACTCTATAGCAGAGAAGGGAAGGACGGGGAATGAATTTTTTGTGCTCATTAACATTTCCAGATGGAATCATAAGCACATTAGGAGTGTCCCCTAGAACAATGAGTCGATAATTGTTCACTGATGGAACAGGTAGCACAAGGATCGTAGCACTGGACATTGGATGTAGGTTTGACTTTGGTAGTGGATTCTGGACTTCTTGGGAAGGAGGTGAATCCTAGTATTACTTTGAGAGTGGAGGTATCAGCCTCTGGATTCCATTGTTGTGTATGTAGGCATTGTATCCTTTTATTTGTTGTTCAGAGAAAATGTGCATATGTATATGTGTATTTTATTGTGAATATTGTATCAAGATGGATTTATAAATCTCCATAGACAATATGATTATTTGTCGATTGAAGAAAATGTTCATAAGTATATGAGGTTGTTATTGTAAATATCGTAATGATTTGTGTTATAAAGCTCAGTAAACGGTATGATTATCATGTTTTCAGCAGAATGCCATTGTAAATACTGCAACGACCTAGGTTATAAAGCTCCATGGGCAATATGTTTTGGTCTTCAATGATTTTGCTAGTCAAAGGTATCATTGAACACTAAAGAGAGTATTCCCCTCAGGGGGAGGGGTTTGTAACAACTCCACGTTAAAATTTCATGTAATAAAGTTAATAAAGGCAAAATATGACCAAGGTCATGGTACATGGATTCCAAGCTGAATGTTGGGAAAAGCGTCTTAGTTGGTGTTAATTCGGTTTATTATGGCTAAGGAAATTGGAAAATGCATTAGTAAAGGCATTGAAAAGAAAAGTGGAATTAATTGATATTTTATTTATGAAATAAAGGAAATTAGGAGAAAAGGGAGGTCAAAGGTCACAAATTTACATGAGAAGGAAATTGAAGATAGAATAGAGGAAAATGAAGAAAATAGAGGCCTCAATGATAAAAAGACTTACAAGGATCAGTTCACAAACTTTTGTCAATTTAGTTTTGGAACTCTCTCTATTTTCTCATACTCTTTCACACTTAGAGAATTTTTGGAGCACCCTAGCATTGGAGGAAGGAAAAAGAAAACAAAGGATAAGTAAGGAAAATTTGGATAAAATAGCTTCAACAGGAATACTTGTAGGTAACAGGTTGCATGTGTCATTTCCTATTTAGTTGGTGAATGCATCGAAAATGCATGTATGTATTTGGTTCTCTTGTTGTCAATGGCATGGGTTTTTCCAGGTGTGACAATGGTTTCAGCCTTACCTTGCCATTTTTGGATAGCCATGGTGTGATGGGGTTATTTTATTTGGTTGAGATTTGGATTGTTGGATGGTTTTGGAACCTGGTGAGGTGGTCTCAGTAAAAATCCCAGGGGCCTAGGAAACCCTTGACCAATTTTGGCAGCATTGTGGTAAAGCCTGAGGGTGGAGACGGGAAAGTTCCTCAAGGTATTGGTGAAGAAATCTGGAGGAATCCAAGATTATTTAGGGCCTAATGATCCCTTGACTGGTTTTTGTGGGATTACGGTAAATCATGGTAGTGTATGTTTTTTATTTGTGTCTAGGAATCCCTTGACCGGTAATGGCGAGATTGCGGTAAAGCCTAGTTGTGTAGGCACTTGTTTTAGGCCTAGGATTCTGTTGATTGGTTTTGGCGGGATCACAGTAAAGCCCGAGGAAGACCTGGTTCTTTTGTTGTGAGTCCTACATTCATGCTTGGAATATGACATGAGGGCCACTGGCTGAAAAAAAAGAGTTGGTTCAGCCAAATCTTTGGTCGGGTGGTACGTGGAAGTCCCTGACTTGGTTGGATTTTTCATATGTTAATAAGAGATTTTTCCCTCTTGTATTTCATGAGTATTTACAATTTCTATTATGTGGCTTTGATGGTTTTTCAATCATGGTTATTATTATGGTTAAATGCTAATTATAAGCAGGGTTGCATAACATGTTCTAGTTATGGCTCTTGATATGTTTCAATTAGATGATGAATGGTTATTGAATGCATGAACTAACAAATGTTATTGTAGTTATTATAATAGGGCATTAGACCTTCTTGATTAAACTCAAATGTTTCAGACCCCTGTGTATAGATATGCATTCATGACTTGTAGATTACATGTTCACCATATGTTTGACGAAATGACTATTATGGTTAGGCCTGGTTAGGTCAAGTACTTGATCAAGTTTTGTATGAATGGCTTTGTCTTAATGTTATTTATCATTCTAGAAAGTCTTATTATGTTCCAGGTAGTTGTCTAGAGACAAGCCCTGAAATGGTGGCACTGATTCCAAGGTTGCAAGCTCATAACTAAGAAATTGAGACTACAGTTGCTACCTTGTAGGCTTATGCATGTGGTTGGAGGCCTGTAATTGCATGGATGTAGTGTTATGCATGTGACTGGCAGTGTTGATTAGTGAAAGAGAGCCCCAGCTCAGGATTTGGGCATTGGGAGTGGTTTTCTAGCCTCAGAGTTTCCTATAAGTCTTGTAGGATGTTAGTTTATGGTTAGTATGTTTAATTGGCGACCCCAAATCCATAAGTGAAGCTTGGAGGTTGGGTCATGTCATATCAACCCTCAGCTCATGTTTACCTTGGTAGTCTGGTGAAAGTGGCTAGATATGGGAAGGTGGGTTACAGGAGGTGAGCCTTTGGATTCCTTAATTTAGCATGTAATGGTAGGGATACAATTACCCTTGAAGAAACTAAAGGGTGGAGGTGGTGGACCTTTGGATTCCCTATGAGTGAAGGTAGTGTAGCCTTGAAACACCCTAGTTCAGATTTTGATTTGAGAATGGAGGTATAAGCCTCTGGATTCCCTTGTTTATTTAGGGTGGAAGTGAGCCTTTGGGTTCCTTAATTTATCCTGTAATGGTACAGCTACAATTCCTATTGAAGAAACTAAAGGGTGGAGGTGGTGGACCTCTATATTCCCTATGATAAATTGACTTCATGTAGTAGTCAGTGGGTGGAGGTGGATAGTCCTTTGGAGTCCCTGTTTTTAGCTCAAGCAGTCATCCTCAAGCTCTAGAATTTTGCTCGGGGGTGACTACTGCAATAAATGCTTGGCTGTAGTGTGTCTAAGGTTGGGTGGAGAATTGAAGTCCCAATCTCAGTTGTTGAAGACATTTTATAAACATAAGTGCACACTCAAGCCTTTGTACATTGATTGCTAAGCATATGATTAATGTGTTGGCTTAAGCCTCATTTTGGTAGTGATTCAATGTATTGGTCTAATGGTTGTGATTGTAATGTGGAATGTGATTTGCTTCATGCTTTAGGAATGTTTATTTCCTATAAGTTTCTTGGGTTATGAATGAATCCTTGGATGCATTCATGATATGGTTTTATGCTTATTATCAATCCAAGAGACTAGTAGATCTCTGAACTATTGTGAGCTTGTTCATGTTTACTATTATTTTTTAAAGAAATGGGTAAGAAGTTTATATTGATAAAGATGGGATCCGGCTCAAAACCATTACAATTCTACTAAGAACAAAATTCCTTAAAGTTTTATGTCAGAGAGCTCCTCAACACAATACATTTTTTCCTATTCCAGTTGAAAACTTTCCAAAAGACCCCTAAAATCCAGATATTTGCAACCCATTCTTAACTTAGAATCATTTTATTTTTGAATGGATTCTCATTATCCTTGGAGAATTTCTTTTCATCTTCTTTCCCACTTGGGTCCAGCCTAAGTTTTATGCAGAGTTTGGCATTCCACCATTCTTTGAGTGACCTCTACTGACAATTTTATTCTTTTGACCCAGAGAAGGGTCTTCCACTTCTGGCCAATCATCCCAAGAGGGAGCCTTTTCAGATTTGATTTCTGGAGAAACACACCCTGAAGCTTTGAAATTTGAGGCAATGATCTTACCCATGTTCAACACTAGTTGATCACACCCAAAAGTATTTTTTCCATGAGATTTATCTCGAAAAACATTTAATATACTAACTTTCATTTTGGATGCAAAAACCTCCACATTGCTACTTATTTTTACTTAATTAACTGCTGAAACTCCTTGGTCTTTAGGGGGATCAAAATTGGACTCTGAAATTTTTTGCTTCTTTGCAATTTATCCTCATTACAACTAACTCGAGGAGGATCCTCCTTAGAAATTAAACAATGATCAAATTTGGCGCCCTCCCACCATCTTGGTTTTTGACTGTTTTTCTTTGTTTTATTCTTGTCATCTTAGGGATAGTTTTTGAGGGAATGCTTGGTCTCATAACAAGCTCTACAATAGAAACATATTTTTTCGTAATCCAAAATTTGTACCCATAAATACCCAAGACCTGTTAACTTAATATCAGCTGGAAATCCTTTAGTGAAATCCATTTCCACACAAATGTGAGCATATGTTGGCTTCACATAATCTTTTATATCTTCACTTCGACAATAGAATTTTCCTAAAGCATTACTAATTGCAGTTAAAGAAGTTAGGTTCCACATATGCAAAGCAAGGTTGGGGAGCCTTACTCAAACTAGAGCAGTCGAGATTGAAGTCATAACAGGATCGAAGGAGGGGAACCTTGGTTGTAAGGACAACCCTACACTTCCCGAAAACTAAAGACCAAAATCATGAATAAGCACTCGATCTTCAACATTGTCAAACAATGCAATAAAGAAACCTATTTCCGAAGGGTAAATATTTAATTTATCAGATATTAGAGGCTTCCCCTGCTCATAAATCCAAGAATAAAGGTCTATTAGCCTTGGCCACAGACCATTGAACCTGCAAATCAGTCTAGCTTCTAAGAAAAAAATTCCTCACTTAGAGCCTCAGCCACTAGAGGAATCTCAATTGAAGGAGCTTCTAGAACAATCATCCTAGAGGAATGGGAACTAATGATAGAGTTCATAGAATCACAATGGGAGGAAAGAAAAGAGCCCGAAGAGAGAATGTCAGGAATAGGTTTCACCATTTTGTAGAAGGATAGAGGAGGCGCTGCTTGATAAGGGCCCTCCAAAATTAGGGAAGGGCAACACTTTTATCACCAGAAAATGAAACACAGGGCATAACTATATCAGCTAACAAGGTCGCGAAGGTAGCACACTTGGTGGCATAAAGTTCAAAGGATGATGATGAGGAGTTGGCCATAGAGAAGAAAGGTGGACTCTTCCCTAAAACAAAGAGCGAAGACAAAGTACCAATTGTTAAGGAGTGCAAGGCTACATGTTGGAGCAAAGACATGGACGAGGTCATGAAAGAACACGATGTTCCAGGAGCCATGAGGTTTAGAGAAGCTTCGATATGAAAGATACTGAGAGAGAAGGGAGAGGTATTCAACTAGGGCCGAACCCTTGACATCGCAATAGGGGAGTACCACAACGCCTTTTTTTCTATTTATTATTGTTAGCCTAAGAGGTACGTAGATTTTTGAACTATTAGAAAACTTGAAATTTTTCCAATGGGCCTAAATATA
Organism: Pinus taeda; assembly: GCA_000404065.3. NCBI lineage: Eukaryota > Viridiplantae > Streptophyta > Pinopsida > Pinales > Pinaceae > Pinus > Pinus taeda. The sequence continues at coordinate 26,636 of APFE031245389.1, forward strand.
AAGGAAAAGATAAAACTTTGTTTTGTCTATTATGTAATTGACAGATTTGGCTTTCAGTCTTGTTGGTAGTTGCAAAGCACAGGAGAGATATATTTGTTACACACACACATGTATTTATTTTCAGGATTGGGCCAAAACCTCCATGAGCTCGAGGATAGTACATGTCCATTACATATACACATATGTATAGTACATATGTATATGTACTCATCTACTTGCAAGCTAGGTCAAAGCCTTTGCAAACTTCAGAGGGATAGATCTAAGTGATTTATAACTATAACTATAACTATATCTATATATATATATATGGGATTGAGTGAGGGTTGAACCTTAAGCCATTAAGGCCCCAATAATTGAACCATAATAGGATATGTATGCAAGCGTCATGACTGAGCGCTAAGGGTGGGGAAAAGGCCCAAAACATGTTATGTATGCCATGGGGATTGAAGTTCAATTAACGAGGAAGAAAAGGTAGGTTTCTCATCTAATTATGTGATCAGATGCCATGACCAAACGCGAAAGAGGAGAGTCTAGATTCATTGGATGCCGAGGGAGTATGAGTAATGTCCACGTGTCCCAAAATTATTTCCCCAAAGATTTTGATGGGAGACTAGGATAACCATTCTGGGAATTAATCGCCAAGATAATGTAGCAATGTGGGTCTGGTTTCCAGGCTTTTGGCGTATCAGGATAAAGGAATCCCAAAATTGATTTAAATGTAAAATTATGTTTTACTGTGCAATGAAGGACCTAGTGGGGCCCATGGCCAACATGGCATGTGATGTGGCTTTAGGGAAAAGTGGTGGCTAGGAGGAGGGACATGTGTGACCTGGATATGGGGTTTTCGTGGGGCCAAGTGGCTTGTAAAAGGGTGACACATGGCACTCCTAGAGTGGACCCACGTGGAGGGTGTGATGTCACCATGGTGATAAGAGCTAATGATGTCACCCTCGCACCTTGACCTTGGCGATTTCTCATGAAGTTAGGTGTGACCTTGCTAGGATTTTATCCCCAGGGTGATGTGGCAAGGTGGGCCAGTGTTTATGTAGCATCATAGCATTGATAAAACTCATCACCTTTCCACACAATCATAGAATTTTACAAGGCCACATCACGTTGGTGGTTCTTGAAAGCATTGCAAAGAAAAAGGGAGGGACAATGTGGCAGTAATAGAGACCAAGCACACAATTATGATAAGTGGTGTCAGGACACATTGCAGGAGGGGTCCACCACCGATCCACGTTAGCTCGATGCCTCTGCCCTAGTGGTTTCCTATGGTGCTAGGTGAAAAAATCCTAGGGTTTTATTCTTGGGGTGATGTGGCAAAATGGAGCTTGCATGATGATTACACGATCTGCCCTTATGTTATAAATGGTTTTAGCATTTCATAAGCTATGGTAAGGGGTGTGTGTGTGTGTGTGTAGATATATATATATATATATCTATTGACACTAGTCATGAACATTTTGACAACTACCATGTGGGATATTACATGGATGTCCATGTGGGCACCACGTAGGTACCACGTGGCAGGTCAAGGACAAATAGCACTATCTGATAGGCTAGACTTTAATCAACCATATCTTTTGATCCAAGAGTTAGATTTAGGAAAATTTTATATTGTTGGAAAAGTCTCACCGAGATGAATGCAATGATTTCATCCATTTTATGTTTCAAGGAAGTAAAAAAAGATCAAAAAATTTAGACCCCATTTCCATAATGAGACATTAAAGGTCAGGTCATGAGAGTAATTTCCTGCTTCTACCTGGAATAGGGGCTATGGATAGCAAGGGGTATGTAACAAAGTGGTATCAGAGCTTCCAAGTTCAACACTTGGACTGGATGCACTCTATCGCAAAAGAATGTAGAAAAAGGTTCAACACTGGACCTTTATAGTAGCAAATGAGGCCTTAAATACTTGTGATAAGCATTAGAAACGTTATTGTCTTTTGGATTGGTAATGTATGCTTTCTAATGAGTTTATTGTCTATAGCATACTACTGATGACTTGATGAGTTTCTATTAATAATAATGTACTAACTTGAGATAATTGTTTTATTTAGCCCTGCACTAGCAACAAACTCCCTATAAAAAGCCAAGGTGATGATCTATATTGTGCACTTTTATATGTTTAATATAATAGTTATGTATGTGTATGAAAACACATAAGATGAATCTTTGCTATTATTAGGGGAGCGATGGAACTAGGGTTTCTGATCAGGTTTTCACCGTCTAGCAGACCTTTCTCATTGCCTACCCCCGTAACGATTTCCCTAACCTCCGCTGCATACGACTGACCACCTTCCTACCCCTTTCCCTGCTATTCCCTTCCCGTGTTTTTTCCTTTACACAGTTGTTTCCGGTGGTGCATTTTACTCTACGGTTTACCCTTTGCCGTTTCATCTCTTCACCATTCATCCTTCTGTTTCCACAGGCAGTTGTCAGCTAAAGGCAGTGATAGTTATGGAGGATACCCTAGACTATTTAGCTGACCTGTCAGAAGGAGAGCCCATTTGGACGAAAGCCAGGACCACCCTCGAAGTTTTTTCCTCATTTGGAAACAAGCTCACTGAGGAAATTGGTGCACTCCCTCCCATATCTAGCCCTAGGTTTAAGTCTATCTCGCTGCCGGAAGACACCCTTGTCGACCCGGACCTTGTTTCACAGCGTGATCCTCCTTGTAGCTTGGCTTTTGCTGGGCTTCAGGCTACCGCTGTTGGACTACCCCTTGGTGTGGCCACAGCTTCGCTCCCCTCCTCATCTAGCTTCGACAAACTTGCCTGATCCCCCTTCGACCCTAGCCTCATTGACTTCCACCAGTTCCACTTTTATTACTACGATGGCCCCCCTACAAGGTAATTTCACTGGCATCGGCTCCTTTCCGGGGTTTTTTGCATCCAATCTATCAGACCCTACTAGGGTTTCATCTTCTCTGGCCCAAAAGGCTTCGGTCCTTCCGGCTGTGGTGACCTCTGGGCTTAGATAAGGGGTTAAGAGGAAGCAGAGCTTCAAGCTCAAGCATTGTGAAGTATTCTTAAAATTCTCTGAGGATACCCCATTACTCGATTCAATGGAATCATCGAAGCGTGTTCTGGTGGGTTGAGTCAAAGGTAAGTAATACAGTGTAGAATGCCTGCAAAAATGTACCATGGAGGTTTGGGGACATCGTCTCAGCGACCCCCCCAGAGTACAAACTTTTGTAAAAGGTTGGTTTGTGATGCATTTCAATTGCTTGGCACACACCAACTGGGTCATTTTGACAGTTTGGCACATCGACCAAGCTCCTGTACTGCTAAGGAAGTGGACCTCGTTATTCAATCCAGAACTAGAACGAGTGGACGTAGGACCTATTTGGGTTCACCTCCCAAGGCTCCCATTCCATTTCTGGACAAAGGACATCTTCAGGGGGATAGGGAAAACTCTTGGAGATTACATCACTTATGATGCCTCTTTCCTGTCTACAGAGTGTATGGCATATGCTTGGATCCTTGTCCATATGAACCTTTCAGACGGTGTTCTGGAGCACATTAATATTCAGTGGAGGAATATTACTAGCTGACAGATCCTAGATTACAAGGGCATCCCATTTTGGTGCCAGAGGTGTGACAGAGTCAGGCATGTTTTCAAATATTGCCCCCTTAATGGAGCCAGGAAAGACCAGAGACAAGATCCAGAAGGTTTCGACCAAGTGGAACAGCCATAACCCTCGGAGGAAATGCCTCAGAAAAACGTTTCTCCTGTCAGAAGGTCTGAATCTCACTCGGCTCCTCTGGGATCGACTGCTCCTCCTGCGAAGCCTTCTTAGAATAAGTAGGGAAGACCACCACTTAGACCTCCTCCTCCATCATCATATCCTGCCCAGTCTGCCTCTGGTGACTCCTTCGACTCGGGGAGTGGAACACAACAGCTAATGGCCTTTCCAAAGAAGCTGCGCTCAGGGAGCTGGGCACTCTGATGATTCGGGAACAGCTCGATGATGGCCATTATCAGTATTATCACAGGGCATTTATGGACTTTTAGGCATAAAATTCTGGATTTTTGAACCTTGTTTATTCATGTATATATATATATATCAAACTTTTGGAGAGCTATGGTTTTAAAATTTTTGTTTTTTCTAGTTTACTCTGGTTGATACCTCCCTGCGTGGATCAAGGTAATCAACATATCAGAACTCAGATCACTTGTTGATGAATACTTGTCTTGAATGTTCAACATATGCATATGCATCTACAAAATGTAATTTCTCTTTATAATTGAAATTATGGTTTTTCCTAGGGGAAAAAAAGAAAACACATAAGATGACCCTAAAGGCGAAAAAATGAAATGAGGACATGAATGGTGTAATGTATCACTGATCGGTCGCAACATGGATACAAAGAGGAAAGATCAGTTGAGCAGGGAAGAGAGACAGGTTATCCTAACTTCATGGACACATTGAGGAGTCTAAGGGCTGAAATAAGGAGCTACAAGGACGAAAATGAGAGACTTTTTAGGGAATATGAAAGGCTAGTCAAATCACAAGAGAGGAAAGCAGAAGTGAATGCAGTCCTATTGTATATCCTTTCAAAATTAAAAAGGCAAAGGAAACATGAGTTGGGAACTAGTCACAGGGACAAGCAAAGTCCCTTAGAACAAGAAGAAAGAACAAATGGAACATAACGTAGTAGATCCATAAAAATATAAATATTTCCAAGTGAAGATGCAGTAAAAGGAGGTACTATGCTAGACACTCCAAAGAAGAGGACCAACACCCATGAGCAACATCTTGAAGACACTCACAGGAGGCAACAACATCATCATAGAAGGAGGGAAAAAGAATATGCACCAGAGGAATTTAAGAAAGCTAAGCCTCCTACATTTAATGGTGAGGTAAAGGAACCAGAAGATGTTGAAGCATGGCTACTTGGATGAAAAAGTTCTTCAGATTTCATAACTAGTATGAGAATATGAAAGCAAGGGTGGATACCTTCAGCTTGAAAGGCAAGGCTAATATCTGGTGGGAAGATCTAAATAATGTGCAGGGCATAAGAGAGGAGGAACTATCATGGAAATAATTTGAGAAACACTTTAGGGACAAACACATGTCCGAAAAATATTTTGACAGCAAGGCAAAGGAGTTATATGAGCTAAGAATGAGGCAGAGGTCTAATGACGAGTATTCTTAATATTTATCAGTGGGCTACCACAGTCTGTCAAGCACGAGATCAAATTTGATGGGCCACAGACCTTAGGGGATGTGGTCACAAAGCTAAATCATTGGTATGAATAATCTAGGTGTAGGCTAGAGCTTAAGTTAATTTGAATACAAAAGGCATTTTTGTAATTGGAGGAAAAAGAAAAGGAAATTTAGGACATCAACTTAGGAAGAAGGCAAGAGGCTTCACCATCAGTACAGGTAAAAATCAACAAAAGTTTAACATAGCTTATGAAGTCCGAATTTCTCAGGCCAAAGATGAGGATGGGTCTCAGAAGAAGCCCATAATATGATGGAAATATAGGGAAAAGCAATTGTGTAGAAACTACCCCCAAATATAGAGAAATCAACTGGGACAACAAATTGTGAAAGAAGAAAAGATAGTGGAGGATATAGCCTAGAACGTACCTAGAACCCACACTGCCATGGAAGATAGGAAAGATGGTCACCTGGCATCAATGGTCAATATGGTTGATTAGACATGGAAAACATATTCATTTTTGTTGTTGACAAAGCAATGTAATTAAATTGTAAATAATTTATACAAAGGTTGAGTTTAATTACTATGGTTGATTTCGATAAAGAGACTGAATGAAACCATGAAGAGGGCTTGAGTTGAGATTTCACTCATGAAATGTTGAAAAATATCATAACTTATGGGGATTGATTTTTTGTGATTGTGGAATGTTTATATATTTTGTGTTTCGTGATTGAATTTATGCTTGGTTTATCATTTTGATTGTTGACTTGGGCATGTCCATGCTTATATGGTTTTGTGTCATTGTTATGATTTTTTCATTTTCTTTTTTTTCTTATGTCTTAGTTCTTGGGAGGCTTGTTGGGTGTGGAGGTGATATAATGGAGCTCTTAGGAAGAGCTTAGTGGAATCCAAAAAGAAAAATAGACTTGAATGAAGCTTGGTGTATGAATGAAGGGCAGTTCAAGGCAAGAAGGAATAATATGACAACTCGGTGTGCTAGGTGAGTCCATAAGAATAAATAGAAAATGACAGAACAATCATGGGAATGGCATGAAAAGGGAGGTTTCCTAAACTTAAAATTGTGTGACTAGCATGTATATGCACATAAATTCATCCTTACATTATGAAACATTGAAGGAAAAATAAAATTGTATGGCATGAAAAGCATTGGTTCAGAATCATCATAGTAGCAGGGTTTGCAACCAGTAGGAATAAAAGAATTGGATAAGAAAGTATTTGGCCTATTTTGGGACCATTGATCCAAATTCTATACATGCTTTGCATGGATATGGGAGGTTCTCTCAACCTTGAACTTATGACATAAGTAAATGTGTGTTGATTCCATGATGTTGATGTATCAATAAAGTGTAAAATACCATTGTGATTGATAGATAATTATCACTACTCATCCTTGTGAAAGAATGGTTGATCATGTTTCTAAGTCATATTGCAGGGATTAGCCTCATGGAAGGATCGATTCATGAGGGTATGTTTTGATTTCATTGTAATCTCCTTTGTAATGAATCACATGAGAAATTGTATGTTGCTATGCAAGACATTGAAATGCCTAGTTCAGGTCAATGCAGCTGACTAAAAAGGGGAACTATAGCTGACTGAAAAGGGGAACTGCAGCAACTTGAATATATAAGTGTTAGGGTCCAACCCTAACCCCTTTATTTATGTAATAAGCCCATTAGGCTGAGCCATAATCATAGTTAGTTAGAGAGTAAATAAAACCCGCATTAATAATTGTAAGTGGTTGACCCACATTAGAGAAAATGGACCACATTTAGTTGTAAATGGGCCATAGTTAATAAATTAAGTGGTTAACATGTGTTATGCAAGGGACCACTAGTAGTTAGGGTTTTGGATGTCATTTAGCTATAAATAGTCTTAGTTAGTAAAGGAAAGATCATCGATTATTATTGTAATCGAGCTCTGCTCTGCTAGAGGTTGCCACCTCAAAGAGGCAAGTGAACATTGAATTTATTTATGAATAACAAAATACTTGTTGTTTTTCTCATTTATTTTGTGTACTAAGTTATATTTCTTCACATTTCTGGTATTCTAGAATTTCTCGTAGGCTGAGAGCATAACAAGTGTTATCAAAGAAATTTCTAGGGTTGATTGTACCTCCAATTTTCACAGATTTTTTTAGGCTAGAGATGTGTTCCAGTGTCTTCAAACCACAAGATCTATCGTTGATTGCATAAACCTACAAATTTGGGGAGGCATGCACATAGGAACTACAAGAGGTGGTCATGATTGTTGGACTCCCTTGTAACCCATGTGGGTACCCCTTCGAGTAGTAACACATTAGACATAACCACGCACGTACTACACTTCCACATACCCTTGGGTATATTGGAAGCCCCCTAGGCTCACCTGAAACCTAGCATTAGATCAGCCGTCAACCATCTTGCTGCTATAGTACACTGAGAACAACACTTAGGGAGATTACTCACACATACGATAGGGTAGTCAGGTAGTACATCTAAGGGTACGGTTGATCCTCCTTAGTTAGCGACCTGAAAGATTGGGCCGAGTACTATTGTTGGACCCCTATGTATATTGTGATCTGTAGCACCTGACACTCCTTTGTGACCATAGTTCCCTCTGCTCTCTGAAGATCACCAACTACCTTATCTTCCATATCAGATCCAACTTTTGAGGTTCTGCCGCGACAGTGCAAATCAGATTAAATAGTTGGGGTTTTGTCGCCGAAGTACAAATCAGATCCAACAGTTGGGGTTTTTCCGCTATCATGCCACTCGGGGTTTTTCCGCTATCATGCAACTCACTGTCAGCAGTTAGGGTTTCATAGTGCAGATTAGACTCTTTGTGCAATGAGGCTTGCTGCTACTATAGTTTGGGCGCTATTTTCGCAGGACATTAGGCAAGATCAATTTTTCTGGAATTCGGTCACTGCAGTATTGATTAGCAGGGAGTAAAACTCCTTCGGGAGTTTAAAAAAGTATGAGACTATCCCGGGATGCTTGCAAGAGACTTAGCCCATAAGCTTCGGGATGATGAGCTGATCACAGTGGTACCATTCACTTGTCAGCCTCAATTTTCCAGCGGTCCCAAATTTTTCTGAAGTGACTTCAAGTGATCCCCGCTAATAGATTCCTCAACTCGCCCTCTTTCCAAGAAGATTAATCTTAAGTAATTGGCCAGGGTTTTTGTAGGGTAGGTACCAGATCTCAATTCATGGCCTATGAGAAGATCGAGAGCCTTAAGAAAAGGTTTGATGAGTTCCAAGGAAATATGGAACAAATTACCTCACAGCTTTCACTGCTCACCAATATGATGCAAAGGCCTCATCAGGAGGAACATAGTGTTGATGAACACCTTGAAGGAGAATCTAGCCATCACATTCACTTCCATGGAAATCACCAACATTCCCACCCTCAGCCACCTAAGCTGGACATGTACAAATTTAATGGTTCTAATCTTGCAATATGGGTAGCACAAATGGAACAATATTTCTCCCTAAATGATATCTGCGAAGATAAAACTAAACTACATGTGGGAGCCCTTTACTTGGACCGAGAGAGATGGAAATGGTGGCAGTGGCATCAAAAATATTATCCTGGGAACATAACTTGGCACATATTCTCAAAAGCCCTATGTGATCACTTTGATAAGGAGTCTAATTTTTTGGGTTGTCTCACTAAACTTTGGTAGACAGGCATAGTAAAAGATGACATTGCAGCATTTGAGACATTGGCCATCAGAACTGACGATCTAGGAGATGACTTCTACTTGGAGTGTTTCATCAATGGCCTCAAAGAAGCCATCCAAGCCCATGTCCGAATGCACCACCCCACTATGTAGATGGACGCATGCAAAAATCCCATCGAGGTGGAACTCGCCTTAGCTTCTCAGTCCACTTGTCCAAATTTTGTAGCCAAGGGGCGTCCCACCCAGGCTAAGGGCCTTATCCAAACACTCAAGGTTCAAAAGGTGTCTCCAATAGAAATCATTGAAAGAAGAAAACAAGGATTGTGATACTATTGTGATGACAAATACTCCCGGAGGCAAAAATGCAAGGAACCAAAATTATTTCAAATTGATGCTACTCATAACATCTCATCTGAGGAAGCCCCATCTCTTAGTGGGTCCGAGGACTAAGTTGAGGAAACCCAGCCTGACAATGATGTCACAGCTACGGCAAATGAACCAGTTATCTCACTACATGCTTTGGCGGTCATTTCTTCACATCAAACTCTCAAAATCTGAGGCTTTCTTAAACATCGACCAGTAGTGGTGTTGATTGATAGTGGCAGCACTCATAACTTTATCCATAAGTGAGTCGTTGAAGTTGTTCATTGTTTTGTACGAGAAATCTCTAATTTCCAAGTCCTCATCGCTTATGGGGGGACCTTGAAATGTGAAGGCTCTTGTGAAAATATTAAACTTCAGATGGGAGACCCACATGTTTTCTATTGACATGGGTGGTTGTGACATTGTCTTGGGTGTTGAATGGATTCGCACATTGGGTCCGATCACAATGGATTTCTAGGAGTTATATATGTGATTTAAGTAGAATGACCACATTCATACATTATGTGGACTCTAGGCAAGTGCTCCTACTATCATCAGCTCGCATCAAATGGAAAATATTTTGAAAAAGGGCCATCATGAAGTCATCGCCCAATTTTATGCCATCCAGACCATTGACTCATATTCACCCTGAGATGCAATAGGTCTTAGACCACCACCAAGAGATATTTGACAAACCTAAAGAGCTTCCACCCTATAAGGGTGAATATGATCATAACATCCCTTTGATCCCGGGGGCCCAACCGCCTAATGTGGACCCATATCGATATCCTTTCGCCCAAAATAATGAAATTGAAAAAATCATTAAGGAACTCCTTGAAGCCTGTGTTATTCGTTCGAGCATTAGTCCTTATTCATCACCAGTGGTCATGGTGCTAAAGAAAGATGGTAAATGACGCATGTGTTCAGAATTTCAGGCCCTCAACAAGCTCATTATCAAAGACAAATTTCCCTATTCCAATTGTTGATGATATTCTTGATGAACTACATGGTGCTCAATTCTTTACCAAGCTAGATCTTCGCTCTGGCTATCACCAAATACACATGAAGGAAGTAAACATTCCCAAGACTACCTTCCGAACTCATGAAGGCCATTATGAATTCTTGGTCATGCCATTTGGTCTTTGTAATGCTCCATCTACTTTTCAAAGCCTCATGAACCACCTACTGAAACCATATCTCTAAAAATTTGTCCTCGTCTTCTTTAATGACATTCTCATATACAACCTAACCTGGGACAAACATCTTCAACATGTAGACCTAATCTTGAAACTACTCTGGAATCACAAATTATTTGTCAAATTGTCCAAGTGCTCTTTTGGCGTGGAATAAGTTGCATATTTGGGGCACATTGTGGGTCGTGAAGGAGTAAGGATTGGTCTAAAAAAGATACAGGGAATGCAATATTCGTCCCAACCAAAAACATTGAAGAGTTTGAGGGTATTCTTGGGTATCGAAGGCTACATGGGTTTTGTCGGTCAACATCCCATGAGGTTCAGAGAAGCTTCGATATGAAAGATACCGAGAGAGAAGGGAGAGGTAGTCAACTAGGGCCGAACCCTTGACATCGCAATAGGGGAGTACCACAACGCCTTTTTTTCTATTTATTATTGTTAGCCTAAGAGCTACGTAGATTTTTGAACTACTAGAAAACTTGAAATTTTTCCAATGGGCCTAAATATAAAGGAAAAGATAAAACTTTGTTTTGTCTATTATGTAATTGACAGATTTGGCTTTCAGTCTTGTTGGTAGTTGCAAAGCACAGGAGAGATATATTTGTTACACACACACATGTATTTATTTTCAGGATTGGGCCAAAACCTCCATGAGCTCGAGGATAGTACATGTCCACTACATATACACATATGTATAGTACATATGTATATGTACTCATCTACTTGCAAGCTAGGTCAAAGCCTTTGCAAACTTCAGAGGGATAGATCTAAGTGATTTATAACTATAACTATAACTATATCTATATATATATATATGGGATTGAGTGAGGGTTGAACCTTAAGCCATTAAGGCCCCAATAATTGAACCATAATAGGATATGTATGCAAGCGTCATGACTGAGCGCTAAGGGTGGGGAAAAGGCCCAAAACATGTTATGTATGCCATGGGGATTGAAGTTCAATTAACGAGGAAGAAAAGGTAGGTTTCTCATCTAATTATGTGATCAGATGCCATGACCAAACGCGAAAGAGGAGAGTCTAGATTCATTGGATGCCGAGGGAGTATGAGTAATGTCCACGTGTCCCAAAATTATTTCCCCAAAGATTTTGATGGGAGACTAGGATAACCATTCTGGGAATTAATCGCCAAGATAATGTAGCAATGTGGGTCTGGTTTCCAGGCTTTTGGCGTATCAGGATAAAGGAATCCCAAAATTGATTTAAATGTAAAATTATGTTTTACTGTGCAATGAAGGACCTAGTGGGGCCCATGGCCAACATGGCATGTGATGTGGCTTTAGGGAAAAGTGGTGGCTAGGAGGAGGGACATGTGTGACCTGGATATGGGGTTTTCGTGGGGCCAAGTGGCTTGTAAAAGGGTGACACATGGCACTCCTAGAGTGGACCCACGTGGAGGGTGTGATGTCACCATGGTGATAAGAGCTAATGATGTCACCCTCGCACCTTGACCTTGGCGATTTCTCATGAAGTTAGGTGTGACCTTGCTAGGATTTTATCCCCAGGGTGATGTGGCAAGGTGGGCCAGTGTTTATGTAGCATCATAGCATTGATAAAACTCATCACCTTTCCACACAATCATAGAATTTTACAAGGCCACATCACGTTGGTGGTTCTTGAAAGCATTGCAAAGAAAAAGGGAGGGACAATGTGGCAGTAATAGAGACCAAGCACACAATTATGATAAGTGGTGTCAGGACACATTGCAGGAGGGGTCCACCACCGATCCACGTTAGCTCGATGCCTCTGCCCTAGTGGTTTCCTATGGTGCTAGGTGAAAAAATCCTAGGGTTTTATTCTTGGGGTGATGTGGCAAAATGGAGCTTGCATGATGATTACACGATCTGCCCTTATGTTATAAATGGTTTTAGCATTTCATAAGCTATGGTAAGGGGTGTGTGTGTGTGTGTGTAGATATATATATATATATATCTATTGACACTAGTCATGAACATTTTGACAACTACCATGTGGGATATTACATGGATGTCCATGTGGGCACCACGTAGGTACCACGTGGCAGGTCAAGGACAAATAGCACTATCTGATAGGCTAGACTTTAATCAACCATATCTTTTGATCCAAGAGTTAGATTTAGGAAAATTTTATATCGTTGGAAAAGTCTCACCGAGATGAATGCAATGATTTCATCCATTTTATGTTTCAAGGAAGTAAAAAAAGATCAAAAAATTTAGACCCCATTTCCATAATGAGACATTAAAGGTCAGGTCATGAGAGTAATTGCCTCCTTCTACCTGGAATAGGGGCTATGGATAGCAAGGGGTATGTAACAAAGTGGTATCAGAGCTTCCAAGTTCAACACTTGGACTGGATGCACTCTATCGCAAAAGAATGTAGAAAAGGTTCAACACTGGACCTTTATAGTAGCAAATGAGGCCTTAATTACTTGTGATAAGCATTAGAAACGTTATTGTCTTTTGGATTGGTAATGTATGCTTTCTAATGAGTTTATTGTCTATAGCATACTACTGATGACTTGATGAGTTTCTATTAATAATAATGTACTAACTTGAGATAATTGTTTTATTTAGCCCTGCACTAGCAACAAAATCCCTATAAAAAACCAAGGTGATGATCTATATTGTGCACTTTTATATGTTTAATATAATAGTTATGTATGTGTATGAAAACACATAAGATGAATCTTTGCTATTATTAGGGGAGCGATGGAACTAGGGTTTGTGATCAGGTTTTCACCGTCTAGCAGACCTTTCTCATTGCCTACCCCCGTAACGATTTCCCTAACCTCCGCTGCATACGACTGACCACCTTCCTACCCCTTTCCCTGTTGTTCCCTTCTCGTGTTTTTTCCTTTACACAGTTGTTTCCGGTGGTGCATTTTACTCTACGGTTTACCCTTTGCCATTTCATCTCTTCACCATTCATCCTTCTGTTTCTGCAGGTAGTTGTCAGTTAAAGGCAGTGATAGTTATGGAGGATACCCTAGACTATTTAGCTGACCCGTCAGAAGGAGAGCCCATTTTGACGGAAGCCAGGACCACCCTTGAAGGTTTTTCCTCATTTGGAAACAAGCTCACTGAGGAAATTGGTGCACTCCCTCCCATATCTAGCCTAGGTTTAAGTCTGTCTCGCTGCCAGAAGACACCCTTGTCAACCCGGAGCTTGTTTCACAGCCTGATCCTCCTTGTAGCTTGGATTTTGCTGGGCTTCAGGCTACCCCTGTTGGACTACCCCTTGGTGTGGCCACAGCTTCGCTCCCCTCCTCATCTGGCTTTGACAAACTTGCCTGATCCCCCTTCGACCCTAGCCTCATTGACTTCCACTAGTGTAAGGACTTTGAACACCACATATCTCCACAATGGTATGATATTATCCACTTTGGGCCTAAGCCCTCATGGATTTTCTTTTGGACTTACTCCAAAAGGCCTCATACCAATGGAGATATTTGTCCATCCTTATATAACCATGATCCTCCCTACTTCTAGTCAATGTGGGACTTTGGTTGTATACCCAACAATCCTCCCCTCGAACAAAGGACCATGGAGCCTCCCCTCTAACGATTAACCATCCGTCCACTCTCTACCAAACAAGATTCTTCGCTCCAATGCGTTGGAAGCACATGCCTTACATGGAGCACCACCTGCCTCGAGAGCTTGCTCTATCCCAAGTCAACTCCTCTTCACCGTGTTGGGACCAGGACATGTCCATGAAGAATCTAGAGCACACCGCCTGTCCAACTGAGCTCATCCACGGATCCCATCGTGATATTACCGGGGCCCACCACCTTCATTCGGCATTCTGAGGATTCATCCACTTGGCTGACTTCGGGGCATGGCTCTGATACCACTTGTAAGGACTCTGAACACCACATATCTCCACAATGGTATGATATTGTCCACTTTGGGCCTAATCCCTCATGGATTTGCTTTTGGACTTACTCCAAAAGGCCTCATACCAATGGAGATATTTGTCCATCCTTATATAACCATGATCCTCCCCACTTCTAGTCAATGTGGGACTTTGGATGTATACCCAACAACCAGTTCCACTTTTATTACTACGATGGCCCCCCTACAAGGTAATTTCACTGGCATCGGCTCCTTTCCGAGGTTTTTTGCATCTAATCTGTCAAACCCTACTAGGGTTTCATCTTCTCTGGCCCAAAAGGCTTCGGTCCTTCCGACTATGGTGACCTCTGGGCTTAGACAAGGGGTTAAGAGGAAGCGGAGCTTCAAGCTCAAGCATTGTGAAGTATTCTTAAAATTCTCTGAGGATACCCCATTACTTGATTCAATGGAGTCATCAAAGCGTGTTCTGGTGGGTCGAGTCAGAAGTAAGTAATACAGTGTAGAACGCCTACAAAAATGGACCATGGAGGTTTGGGGACATCATCTCATCGACCCCCCCAGAGTACAAACTTTTGTAAAATTCTGGTTTGCGATGCATTTCAATTGCTTGGCACACATCAACTGGGTCATTTTGACAGTTTGGCACATCGACCAAGCTCCTGTACTACTAAGGAGGTGGACTCCTTTATTCAATCCAGAACTAGAACGAGTGGACGCAGGACCTATTTGGGTTCGCCTCCCAAGGCTCCCATTCCATTTCTGGACAGAGGACATCTTCAGGAGGATAGGGAACACTCTTGGAGATTACATCACTTATGATGCCTCTTTCCTGTCTACAGAGTGTATGGCATATGCTTGGATCCTTGTCCATATGGACCTTTCAGACGATGTTCTTGAGGACATTAATATTCAGTGGAGGAATATTACTAGATGACAGATCCTAGATTACAAGGGCATCCCATTTTGGTGCCAAAGGTGTCACAGAGTCAGGCATGTTTTCAAAGATTGCCCCCTTAATGGAGCCAGGAAAGACCAGAGGCAAGATCCAATTAACAGAGAAGGTTTCGACCAAGTGGAACAGCCATAACCCTCGGAGGAAATGCCTCGGAAAAACGTTTCGCCTGTCAGAAGGTCTGAATCTCACTCGGCTCCTCTGGCATCGACTGCTCCTCCTGCGAAGCCTTCTTAGAAGAAGCAGGGAAGACCACCACTTAGACCTCCTCCTCCATCATCAGATCCTGCCCATTCTACCTCTGGTGACTCCTTCGACTCGGGGAGTGGAACATAGCAGCTAATGGCCTTTCCAAAGAAGTTGCGCTCAGGGAGCTGGGCACTCTGATGATTCGGGAACAGCTCGATGATGGCCATTATTAGTATTATCACATGCCATTTATGGACTTTCAGGCATAAAATTCTGGATTTTTGAACCTTGTTTATTCATGTATATATATATATATATATATTATATATATATATATCAAAACTTTTGGATAGCTATGGTTTTACAATTTTTGTTTTTTCTAGTTTACTCTGGTTGATACCTCCCTGCGTGGATCAAGGTAATCAACATATCAGAACTCAGATCACTTGTTGATGAATACTTGTCTTGAATGTTCAGCATATGCATATGCATCTACAAAATGTAATTTCTCTTTATAATTGAAATTATGGTTTTTCCTAGGGGAAAAAAAGAAAACACATAAGATGACCCTAAAGGCGAAAAAAGGAAATGAGGACATGAATGGTGTAATGTATCACTGATCGGTCGCAACATGGATACAAAGAGGAAAGATCAGTTGAGTAGAGAAGAGAGACAGGTTCTCCTAACTTCATGGACACATTGAGGAGTCTAAAGGCTGAAATAAGGAGCTACAAGGACGAAAATGTGAGAATTTTTAGGGACAATGAAAGGCTAGTCAAATCACAAGAGAGGAAAGCAGAAGTGAATGCAGTCCTATTGTATATCCTTTCAAAATTAAAAAGGCAAAGGAAACATGAGTTGGGAACTAGTCACAGGGACAAGCAAAGTCCCTTAGAACAAGAAGAAAGAACAAATGGAGCATAATGTAGTAGATCCATAAAAATATAAATATTTCGAAGTGAAGATGCAGTAAAAGGAGGTACTATGCTAGACACTCCAAAGAAGAGGACCAACACCCATGAGCAACATCTTGAAGACACTCACAGGAGGCAACAACATCATCATAGAAGGAGGGAAAAAGAATATGCACCAGAGGAATTTAAGAAAGCTAAGCCTCCTACATTTAATGGTGAGGTAAAGGAACCAGAAGATGTTGAAGCATGGCTACTTGGATGAAAAAGTTCTTCAGATTTCATAACTAGTATGAGAATATGAAAGCAAGGGTGGATACCTTCAGCTTGAAAGGCAAGGCTAATATCTAGTGGGAAGATCTAAATAATGTGCAGGGCATAAGAGAGGAGGAACTATCATGGAAAGAATTTGAGAAACACTTTAGGGACAAATACATGTCCGAAAAATATTTTGACAGCAAGGCAAAGGAGTTATATGAGCTAAGAATGAGGCAGAGGTCTAATGACGAGTATTCTTAATATTTATCAGTGGGATACCATAGTCTGTCAAGCACGAGATCAAATTTGATGGGCCACAGACCTTAGGGGATGTGGTCACAAAGCTAAATCATTGGTATGAATAATCTAGGTGTAGGCTAAATCTTAAGTTAATCTGAATACAAAAGGCATTTTTGTAATTGGAGGAAAAAGAAAAGGAAATTTAGGACATCAACTTAGGAAGAAGGCAAGAGGCTTCACCATCAGTACAGGTAAAAATCATTAAAAGTTTAACATAGCTTATGAAGTCCGAATTTCTCAGGCCAAAGATGAGGATGGGTCTTGAAAGAAGCCCATAATATGATGGAAATACACGGAAAACCAATTGTGTAGAAACTACCCCCAAATATAGAGAAATCAACTGGGACAACAAATTGTGAAAGAAGAAAAGATAGTGGAGGATATAGCCTAGAACATACCTAGAACCCACACTGCCATGGAAGATAGGAAAGATGGTCACCTGGCATCAATGGTCAATATGGTTGATTAGACATGGAAAACATATTCATTTTTGTTGTTGACAAAGCAATGTAATTAAATTGTAAATAATTTATACAAAGGTTGAGTTTAATTACTATGGTTGATTTCGATAAAGAGACTGAATGAAACCATGAAGAGGGCTTGAGTTGAGCTTTCACTCATGAAATGTTGAAAAGTATCATAACTTATGGGGATTGATTTTTTGTGATTGTGGAATGTTTATGTATTTTGTGTTTCGTGATTGAATTTATGCTTGGTTTATCATTTTGATTGTTGACTTGGACATGTCCATGCTTATATGGTTTTGTGTCATTGTTATGAATTTTTCATTTTCTTTTTTTTCCTATGTCTTAGTTCTTGGGAGGCTTGTTGGGTGTGGAGGTGATATAATGGAGCTCTTAGGAAGAGCTTAGTGGAATCCAAAAATAAAAATAGACTTGAATGAAGCTTGGTGTATGAATGAAGGGCAGTTCAAGGCAGGAAGGAATAATATGACAACTCAGTGTGCTAGGTGAGTCCATAAGAATAAATAGAAAATGATAGAACAATCATGGGAATGGCATGAAAAGGGAGGTTTCCTAAACTTAAAATTGTGTGACTAGCATGTATATGCACATAAATTCATCCTTACATTATGAAACATTGAAGGAAAAATAAAATTGTATGGCATGAAAAGCATTGGTTCCGAATCATCATAGTAGCAGGGTTTGCAACTAGTAGGAATAAAAGAATTGGATAAGAAAGTCTTTGGCCTATTTTGGGACCATTGATCCCAATTCCATACATGCTTTGCATGGATATGGGAGGTTTTCTCAACCTTAAACTTATGACATAAGTAAATGTGTGTGTATTCCATGATGTTGATGTATCAATAAAGTGTAAAATACCATTGTGATTGATAGATAATTATCATTACTCATCCTTGTGAAAGAATGGTTGACCATGTTTCTAAGTCATATTGCAGGGATTAGCCTCATGGAAGGATCGATTCATGAGGGTATGTTTTGATTTCATTGTAATCTCCTCTGTAATGAATCACATGAGAAATTGTATGTTTCTATGCAAGACATTGAAATGCCTAGTTCAGGTCAATGCAGCTGACTAAAAAGGGGAACTACAGCTGACTGAAAAGGGGAACTGCAGCAACTTGAATATATAAGTGTTAGGGTCCAACCCTAACCCCTTTATTTATGTAATAAGCCCATTAGGCTGAGCCATAATCATAGTTAGTTATAGAGTAAATAAAACCCGCATTAATAATTGTAAGTGGTTGACCCGCATTAGAGAAAATGGACCACATTTAGTTGTAAATGGGCCATAGTTAATAAATTAAGTGGTTAACATGTGTTATGCAAGGGACCACTAGTAGTTAGGGTTTTGGATGTCATTTAGCTATAAAAAGTCTTAGTTAGTAAAGGAAAGATCATCGATTCTTATTGTAATCAAGCTCTGCTCTACTAGAGGTTGCCACCTCAAAGAGGCAAGTGAACATTGAATTTATTTATGAATAATAAAATACTTGCTGTTTTTCTCATTTATTTTGTGTACTAGGTTATATTTCTTCACATTTCTGGTATTCTAGAATTTCTCGTAGGCCAAGAGCATAACAAGTGTTATCAAAGAAATTTTTAGGGTTGATTGTACCTCCAATTTTCACATAATTCTTTTTAGGCTAGAGATGTGTTCCAGTGTCTTCAAACCACAGGATCTATCATTGATTGCATAAACCTACAAATTTGGGGAGGCATGCACATAGGAACTACAAGAGGTGGTCATGATTTTTGGACTCCCTTGTAACCCCTGTGGGTACCCCTTCGAGTAGTAACACATTAGACATAACCACGCACGTACTACACTTCCACATACCCTTGGGTATATTGGAAGCCCCCTAGGCTCACCTGAAACCTAGCCTTAGATCAGCCGTCAGCCATCTTGCTGCTATAGTACACTGAGAACAACACTTAGGGAGATTACTCACACATATGATAGGGTAGTCAGGTAGTACATCTAAGGGTACGGTTGATCCTCCTTAGTTAGCACCCTGAAATATTGGGCCGAGTACTATTGTTGGACACCTATGTATATTGTGATCTATAGCACCTGACACTCCTTTGTGACCATAGTTCCCTCTGCTCTCTGAAGATCACCAACTACCTTATCTTCCATATCAGATCCAACTTTTGAGGTTCTGCCGCCACAGTGCAAATCAGATTAAATAGTTGGGGTTTTGTCGCCGAAGTACAAATCAGATCCAACAGTTGGGGTTTTTCCGCTATCATGCAACTCGGGGTTTTTCTGTTATCATGCAACTCACAGTCAGCAGTTAGGGTTTCATAGTGCAGATTAGACTCTTTGTGCAATGAGGCTTGCTGCTACTATAGTATGGGCGCTATTTTCGCAGGACATTAGGCAAGATCAATTTTTCTGGAATTCGGTCACTGCAGTATTGATTAGCAGGGAGTAAAACTCCTTCGGGAGTTAAAAAAAAGTATGAGACTATCCCAGGACGCTTGCAAGAGACTTAGCCCATAAGCTTTGGGACGATGAGCTAATCATAGTGGTACCATTCACTTGTCAGCCTCAATTTTCCAGCGGTCCCAAATTTTTTTGAAGTGACTTCAAGTGATCCCCGCCAATAGATTCCTCAATTCGCCCTCTTTCCAAGAAGATTAATCTTAAGTAATTGGCTAGGGTTTGTGTAGGGTAGGGACCAGATCTCAGTTCATGGCCTATGAGAAGATCGAGAGCCTTAAGAAAAGTTTTGATGAGTTCGAAGGAAATATGGAACAAATTACCTCACAGCTTTCACTGCTCACCAATATGATGCAGAGGCCTCATCAGGAGGAACATAGTGTTGATGAACACCTTGAAGGAGAATCTAGCCATCACATTCACTTCCATGGAAATCACCAACATTCCCACCCTCAGCCACCTAAGCTGGACATGTACAAATTTAATGGTTCTAATCTTGCAATATGGGTAGCACAAATGGAACAATATTTCTCCCTAAATGATATCTGCGAAGATAAAACTAAACTACATGTGGGAGCCCTTTACTTGGACCGAGAGAGATGGAAATGGTGGCAGTGGGATCAAAAATGTTATCCTGGGAACATAACTTGGCACATGTTCTCAAAAGCCCTATGTGATCACTTTGATAAGGAGTCTAATTTTTTGGGTTATCTCACTAAACTTTGGTAGACAGGCATAGTAAAAGATGACATTGCAGCATTTGAGACATTGGCCATCAGAACTGACGATCTAGGAGATGACTTCTACTTGGAGTGTTTCATCAATGGCCTCAAAGAAGCCATCCAAGCCCATGTCCGAATGCACCACCCCACTATGTGGATGGACACATGCAAAAATCCCATCAAGGTGGAACTCGCCTTAGCTTCTCAGTCCACTTGTCCAAATTTTGTAGCCAAGGGGTGTCCCACCCAGGCTAAGGGCCCTATCCAAACACTCAAGGTTCAAAAGGTGTCTCCAACAGAAATCGTTGAAAGAAGAAAACAAGGATTGTGATACTATTGTGATGACAAATACTCCCCGAGGCAAAAATGCAAGGAACCAAAATTATTTCAAATTGATGCTACTCATAACATCTCATCTGAGGAAGCCCCATCTCTTAGTGGGCCCGAGGACTAAGTTGAGGAAACCCAGCCTGACAATGATCTCATAGCTACGGCAAATGAACCAGTTATCTCACTACATGCTTTGGCAGTCATTTCTTCACATCAAACTCTCAAAATCTGAGGCTTTCTTAAACATCGACCAGTAGTGGTATTGATTGATAGTGGCAGCACTCATAACTTTATCCATAAGTGAGTCGTTGAAGTTGTTCATTGTTTTGTGCGAGAAATCTCTAATTTCCAAGTCCTCATCGCTTATGGGGGGGCCTTGAAATGTGAAGGCTCTTGTGAAAATATTAAACTTCAGATGTGAGACCCACATGTTTTCTATTGAAATGGGTGGTTGTGACATTGTCTTGGGTGCTGAATGGCTTTGCGCATTGGGTCCGATCACAATGGATTTCTAGGAGTTATATATGAGATTTAAGCAGAATGACCACATTCATACATTACGTGGACTCTAGGCAGGTGCTCCTACTATCATCAGCTCGCATCAAATGGAAAATATTTTGAAAAAGGGCCATCATGAAGTCATTGCCCAATTTTATGCCATCCAGACCATTGACTCATATTCACCTTGAGATGCAATAGGTCTTAGACCACCACCAGGAGATATTTGACAAACCTAAAGAGCTTCCACCCTATAAGGGTGAATATGATCATAACATCCCTTTGATCCCGGGGGCCCAACTGCCTAATGTGGACCCATACCGATATCCTTTCGCCCAAAAGAATGAAATTGAAAAAATCATTAAGGAACTCCTTGAAGCCTGTGTTATTCGTCTGAGCATTAGTCCTTATTCATCACCAGTGGTCATGGTGCTAAAGAAAGATGGTAAATGACGCATGTGTTCGGAATTTCAGGCCCTCAACAAGCTCATTATCAAAGACAAATTTCCCTATTCCAATTGTTGATGATATTCTTGATGAAAGACATGGTGCTCAATTCTTTACCAAGCTAGATCTTCGCTCTGGCTATCACCAAATACGCATGAAGGAAGTAGACATTCCCAAGACTACCTTCCGAACTCATGAAGGCCATTATGAATTCTTGGTCACGCCATTTGGTCTTTGTAATACTCCATCTACTTTTCAAAGCCTCATGAACCACCTACTGAAACCATATCTCTAAAAATTTGTCCTCGTCTTCTTTAATGACATTCTCATATACAACCTAACCTGGGACAAACATCTTCAACATGTAGACCTAATCTTGAAACTACTCTGGAATCACAAATTATTTGTAAAATTGTCCAAGTGCTCTTTTGGCGTGGAATAAGTTGCATATTTGGGACACATTGTGGGTCGTGAAGAAGTGAGGGTTGGTCCAAAAAAGATACAGGGAATGCAACATTGGTCCCAACCAAAAACATTGAAGAGTTTGAGGGTATTCTTGGGTATCAAAGGCTACTATTGAAAATTTGTCTGCAATTATGGTTGCATTGCTAGACCCCTCACTAATCTTTTGAAGAAAATTTTATTTCTATGGAATGATGCATCTCAACAGGTGTTTGTGGGTCTCACACAGGCCATGTGCTCCACTCCCATATTGGCCCTACCAGACTTCACCAAATCTATTTTCGTTGAATGTGATGCTTCCAGTACTGGTATTGGTGTTTTATTAATGCAGGAAGGTCGACGATTGGCCTTCACCAACCAACAACTGAGTGGAAAACATCTAGGTCAATCTACCTATGAGAAAGAAATGATGGCCATCTTACATGTAGTAGACACCTGAAGACCATACTTGTTGGGGCAACATTTCCAAATCCACATGAACCATCAAAGCCTAAAATATTTTTTGGAGCAATGTCTATCATCACCACAACAAAATAAATGGTTGGCCAAAATGATTGGATATGATTATGAGATAATTTACAAGAAAGGGCGTGACAATGTAGTAGATGATGCTTTATCACGCCAATTTGAAGATGAGAGCACCCTGCTATCAATCTCTCTTCCCATACCAGATTGGATTGAAGAGGCCTGCATTGAATGGTTCTCACAGCCTTCTCTCTCCCAACTTATTAATAACTTGAGAGAAGATCTTAATTCCTCGACCAACTACTCTTGGAAGGATGATATTCTTCGCTACAAGGATCGAGTAGTTATATCGTCGAAATCCACCCTCAAAACCTGCATTTTGAAAGAGTTGCACTCATTTCCAATTGCAGGGCATTCAGGCTTTCAGAAGAATTATGCTCGCACTCATTGTTCTTTCTTTTAAACTAGCATCAAAAATGACATTCTTACTTTTGTAGCTGAATGTGATGTGTGTCAACACAACAAAGGGGAAACAATCAAGTTATCGAGAACCTTACAACCATTGCCACTCCCTGCCTCTATCTGGACAGATGTTTCCATGGATTTCATCATTGGTCTCCCAAAGTTAGGCAACAAATCTGTCATCATGGTGCTTGTGGACAAACTTTATAAATATGCTCATTTTTGCGCTCTACCCCACCCATTTACCCCCACTTTGGTGGCTCAAGCTTTCATGGACCGTATTTTCAAACTACATGGCATGCTGATTTCCATTGTGTATGATCACGACCCCACTTTCACCAGCAAATTTTGACAAAAAAATTTCAAGCTACAAGGCACGCAACTCCAACTAAGTATCGCCTATCATCCCCAAACCGATGGTCAAACAGAAGCAGTCAACCAATGTTTGGAGACATATCTAAGGTGCTTCACTTCTAAAAAGAAGCATCAATGGGTATAATGGCTACCTTTAGCTGAATGGTGGTATAATACTAACTATCATGAAGCCACCAAGATGACTCCATATAAGGCAATGTATGGCCAACTCCCACCTTCACTTATTTCTTATATCCTTGGATGTTCTAAGGTGCAAGCAGTTGATCAACTCATACAAAACCGTGTCGCCATGATAGCTCATCTCAAATATAATCTACATCAATCTTAGAATCGAATGAAGCAACAGGCAGACCAACATCGTTCTGAGCGCACATTTCAAGAAGGGGATCAGGTATTCCTGCTACTGTAACCATATAAGAAAACATCTCTCAAAGAAAAGGGCTGCCATAAACTAGCACCGAAATTCTATGGACCTTATCAGATACTTTAGCACATTGGAGCAGTCTCCTACAAACTAGCCTTGCCACTAACTTCAAAAAGCCTCAAGAAAGTGGTGGGGAACAATTGCAGAATTCAAACCATTCTACCCGAATTGGATGAGGAAGGCTCACTCTGGCTCCAACCAGAATAGGCCCTCGATACCTGTGAAAGACATCTCCGTGGTCGCATGATCAAGGAAGTCATTGTCAAGTGGAAAGACACCTCTCCAAAAGATGTGACCTGGGAACCAGCCACTATTCTTCAACAGTTTCCGCAACTTTAGCTTTGAGGACAAGTTTTATTTTGATGGGGGAGGGTATGTTAGGGTCCAACCCAAACCCCTTTATTTATGTAATAAGCCCAATGATCCGAGTCATAATCATAGTTCGTTAGAGAGTAAATAATTCCCGCATTAATAATTGTAAGTGGTTGACCCGCATTAGAGAAAAGGGACCATAATTAGTTTTAAACAGGCCATAGTTAATAAATAAAGTGGTTAACCTGTGTTATGCAAGGAACCACTAGTAGTTAGGGTTTTGGATGTCATTTAGCTATAAATAGTCTTAGTTAGTAAAGGAAAGATCATTGAGTCTTATTGTAATCGAGCTCTACTCTGTCGGAGGTTGCCCCCTTGAAGAGACAAGTGAACATTGAATCTATTTCTGAATAATAAAATACTTGTTGTTTTTCTCATTTATTCTTTGTCCTAGGCTATATTTCTTCGCATTTTTGGTATTCTGGAATTTCTCGCAGGTCAAGAGAATAACAATCAAAGTGCACAACAAAAGCACCAAGAAGACTGCAAAAGATCCACTTAAAGATGAATGATTTAATTAGTGTATGTATATATATCCATTGAGTTTCTAGGCAAGCAACTATGTATGGGAGAACTGAATGTAAATGAGCTCTAAATATAAAGCTCACTATCATTGTGCTTGGGTTAAGCATGTTTTCATTTGTGTTTGGGAAATTAGAACACCTAGGACAATGTTCCTCTAAGGGGGTGGGGTTTGTGACATCCTGTGTGGGTTAATTCCCCTTGTAAACATTTTCCTTGTAATTATGTAACCAAAAATTAAAATTGTTGAGAGAGGAACATAAATTCCATTGCTTGAGAAGGGAGATTACTTGAGGAAGTTGATTGTCTTAAATATCAGTCATGGGGGCTGACTCAGTGGTTTTAATGGGTTGGATTATGCCATTATTAGGGAGTTGGACAAAAGGACAAGGACCATGCTTCCTTGGAGAAAAATGCAACCAAGAAAATGATGAAGTTTAAACAATGTAAACTTTGAAACGGGAACTATAAACTCAAAACGGGAACTCTGGCCAAAAAACCCCGAAAAAACATAAAAAAACAGTGCTAAAAACGAAAAGTGTTGATGCTGGAATAACACCTTTTTTTTTCTAGGGTAAATTTTCAACATGTTTTAAAAATGGCGGTGAAAACCGATTTTTTGTGCAAAATTTGTTCAAAAAACACCCTCAAAATGAAGTGTTGATGTTCGAATAACATTTTTTTTTTCAATGGTAAATTTTGTGCAAAAAACACCCTCAAAACGAAAAGTGTTGATGTTGGGATAACAATTTTTTTTTTCAAGGGTAAAATTTCAACATTTCCAAATAATAGCATAAAATATTTTATCATGACCACGAAAAACATTAAAATTTCAAAAAAATAATGAAAACATTTAAAAAAAAAGAAGATTAAAGCAATGAA
>APFE031245390.1:0-13014 GCA_000404065.3 Pinus taeda
TGGGCTTTATTGACTCTTGACTATGACGTGGTCCCATTACATAGATAAGGGGGTTAGGGTGGGACCCTAACAGAAGAAAAACCTCTTAGAGATTCATAAAGCTCCTTATTCTTTAGGTTCACCTTTTGCTATATGCCCAAAGGAAACCTCACCTCCTATCCATCATACCCCTTTAGTCTTATCAGTCACTCGTCATCCCTCTATCATTCAAACTACCAGTACCCTTATACCCACCACAGCTATGGCAGGACCACAAGCACCTACCAAAATGGAAAGAATCATAGCTACTAGGTATGGACCTCTAGTACTGTCCACTCCTTTGAATGCCATGCCTACTGGAGAATATCATAAATATAGGCCTAAGTTCACTGGGACTGAAGGTGTTACAACTGAAGAACATCTTGAATCATTCTATAGCTATGCTGATAACCTGGACATTAGTGAAGATGATGACTGGATGAGAGTCTTTGTCCAAAGCCTAGATGGAGAGGCTAGAAAATGGTTCAGAGAACTGACCCTAAAATCTATAGCAGATATTGAGGCTTTAGATGATGCATTCCTAAAGCATTGGGGGGATAAGAAGGATCTCCTCTACTACCACACTGAGTTTGGGAACTTAAAGAGGGAAAATAGTGAGTTACTATATGATTTTAATAAGAGGTTTAACTGCATGTACAACAAGATACCAGCTGAAGTAAAACCCACCACTACCTCTGCTAAACTCACCTATGCCAGTGCTTTTGATTCTGACTTTTGCCCACTGTTGAGGGAGAGGCAATGTGCTACTTTCATTGATATGCAGGATGTAGCCTTGGAATTAGAATCAAACATCATGGCTGCAGAAAAGCTCAAAGGTAATGTTGATAGAAGGAGACAAAGGGGCGAGTCTTCATCATCCTCAGATCCCAAGATAGATAAAATGACAAAGATGATAGAGTCATTAGCCTCTGAGATCTCCAAATTAAATGTTGAGCAGCACCCTAGGAAAGGAAGAGTTCCTAACACCTTTGCTCCTAGAGATCCAAATCCATATAGAAGAACCAATGAGTAGTTACAGATTTTGCAAAGAAGCAAAGATGCCAATGAAGACCCCTTTCTAGAATGTAGTCATGGAATAAGAGCAGTTTGAAGAAGATGAGGAGATCCATTGTCTGGAAGACAAAGGTAGTGCCCCCTTTTTTACCTTAGCTACCTATGAAAAGTCATTATTCAATGATCAAATTAGCCAAGAGTGGGATGGTGCAGCTATTCTGCAAGCTGATGATCAACACAGATATGATTTGAGGTCAAAGATGAATAATGCTAAGGAAACTCCTGTTCAAAGAGTTGTTGTCCCTGCAATACAACAAGCTAATAAGCAGAAGCGACCAGCAATTGATCATGTCATCCTTAAAGCTCCAGCCCACAAGGTAAGAGGCCCTAACAAGTCTCCTTGTCCTTTCAATTTTCAATCAGAAATTTAGAAGCTAAGAATACCTATGCCTCTGATTGAACTAGTGAAGAATGAGTCCTTCAAAATATCCATCCTCGAGGCCCTTGAGCCTAAAGCCATCCAATCCTCCACTGACTATGTAAATCTGCAAGATGACAAACCAGCTGTTATCCTTAGCCCAATGATTGAAAATTGTGAAGACAACTCCCCATCATTCTACGTCTCTCTGACTATTCATGATAAAATCCTTCACCACTGCCTTCTGGACACTGGAGCCAACCATAATCTAATGCTCAAGGTTGTCATGGATGAGTTGGATCTTGACATTACCAAGCCTTATCATGATCTATTTTCTTTTGACTCTAGAAAAGTGAAATGTCTGGGATTAATCAAGGACCTAGCCATCACTTTGTCTCAGCTACCCATGAAAAGCATGATGATGGATATTGTGGTAGCAAATGTACCCCCCAATTTTGGCATGTTGCTTTCTAGAGGTTGGATCAAGAGATTAGATGGATCATTACAAAATGATATGTCCTATGCTACTGTCCTAGTTTTTGGAGGTGAAAATAGGAGATTGTATAGAGAGGCTCAATTGGCTTATATCATCATCGGTGAAAGGAATCCCACTAATCATCCCATCTATGTTATCGACACTAATTTTGGAGCTTGTTTTCTGCAGATTGAAGAATCTCAGTTGGCCTCCACAGAGCTTAAAAAACCAGTTTTCCAAATCACAGAGGAAGAAGGCCCACAAATTTGGGACATGTTCTTTGATGGAGATTTCTCTAAAGAAGCTGCAGGGGCAGGTGTAGTCCTTATGTCCCGCACGCAAGAATGCATTTATTTATCTTTCATATTAACTTTTCAAGTCACAAATAACAAAGAAGAGTATGAAGCAGACCTTATCATTTAGCAGGTGAAAGAAACCTTCCAAGCAAAACATCCAAGGCTGAAGGCATACATAGATGAGGTGAAATATAGACCATCTCTGCCTGACAATGTCAAAAACTGGAAAGTTTTTGAAGAGGATGAGGAAATTAATAGGCTTTTACAAGTCTTTGATGAATTTGTTGAAAGTCACCAAACTATAAATTGTCCCATTTTACCTTTTTATCAAAGGTTTCTGCAAGAATCATCTAACAAGAGTCTGGTAAGGGTAATCAAAAAACTGTTAGAGGTCAACAAAAAGAGCCGGGATTCCAAGTTGAAGTTTGCACTATGGGCTGACAGAGTTACCATCAAAAAGTCCATAGGAAATTCTCCATTTAAGCTGGTTTATGGCGTTGACGATGTTTTCCCTATCCGGCTGATTCTCCCTGTGGCCAAATTCTTGCAAGAAGAACAAGATGAAGAGAATTACATGGTAAGGAGAATGAATAACTTGGTTGAACTACATCAGATCAGAGAGCAGCTGGTTGAGAATTCAAAAGCTCATTAGAAGAAAATCAAAGAAACCTTTGACAGAAAGGCAAAAGTGGACAATTTCCAAGTTGGTGACTGGGCTCTCAAATGGGATGCATTTAAGGAAAAGAAAGGTAATCATGGTAAGTTTGGCTCCTTATGGACAGGTCCATTTGTCATCACTCAAATTCAGTAGAACAATACCTTTATTCTGCACAATCTGGAAGGAGGAGATGTTTTTGGTAGCCTAGTCAATGGGCAGTTCTTGACACTTTATTTCACTTAAGGCTCTAAAGCCTTGGTATTGTAAATATGTTTTTCAGTTTTTATTTTATTGCAAAATAGACTCCATGCCCAATGGAACACTAGGAGGAAGATTTGATTTTGGTTTTACAGGAAAGGCATTGTTCTGCAGTTCTTGAAACCTCATAGGGAGGCTTTCATCCCCAGAATGAGCCAGTGTTAGCCTTGTTGGAAATTGGCCCAAAAATGGATCCAAATATGCTCTTGAAATCTTCAAAATCTTCTTAAGGATCATTCAAAGATCAAAACCATCGTATGCCAAGAGCCCTTGGAAGGGTGAAAAAGCATTATCAGGAGGCAAAAAGCCAGAGAAAACAGTGAAAAACCAAGTATCAGAGGCTTAAACTGAGAAATGCACAACAGATGTCCGATCTGGCTGATCAACGGTCTAGATTTGATCGGTGGCTCACAATCGGCACAGGAAAATAGTGGCAATCGGCGCAGACTATATGGAAATGGAAAAATCGATCTGTGATTCAACATGGACTTTTGATCAAGCGCGCAGATTGACGGCCCACGTCGCATTGCAATATCGCAGTCAGAGAAACATTAAGGGGCGAGGCCTATGCACAGGTATATGTGTGACTCGATGAATCGGACCCGACGGTATTATATATGATATTTGATAAAATTTGAAGTCCGCAAAAAGGCCGTTTTTAATGCATTTTTGCACTTTTTCGTTATTTAATGAAATACAAAGGGAACCTTGGGGCAGCGCCGATGTGATAAGACCCGGACCCGAAAGGGTTCGGGAATGAAAATATATAATTTTTCAGGTCCACTAAAGCCAACTTTTCATGTATTTTCAATGTTTTTCAACATATTCCAAAAATACAAAGGGAAGCAAGGGACCAGGCCACTTGTGATTTGCGATAGTGACCCAAAAGGGTGGACCCGATAGAGGAATAGGCCATATTTAAGGACTTTTGAAGTCCGGAAGAACAAAGATGGGTGGGATTTTACAATGTGCAGCATTTTCTGTGTAAAAATAGGAAAACAATCATTATAAACATTTAAAAGGAAAACAGAAGCCCGAATGGCCATTCCAACACAGAGCAGAGGCCAAGAAACAGTTATCGGGAGACAGAGGCCGGAAAGCGATCATGGAGCATCACAGCACAATGCAACCTGAAACGGAAATATCATGGAGCAGACAACGTAGCTCATCCAAAACAACAGAAGTGATTGTGGGGCATCTCTGGCACGAGAGAGCTCCCAGATGGTGCATCAAACTAACATAATGCAGTTACTCTGTTGTTAGAAGAAGAAACATCCAAGCCCATGCTTTCATAATCAGGGCATCAAATAGTTAAAGGGACAGAGAGGATAGATTAAGACTTCGAGCCTTTGAGAGCTCAGGAGCATGGTAAAAGGCCTATAAATGGTTGAAAGCAAAATGTAACAAAGGTTCAAATTCTGGAGACTCTTGATACTTTGCTACTCAAGCTTCTCATCTTCATTCTAGCAATAGAAGCTTCTTTTGTTGTTATATGTTCAATGTCCATTTTCTCTTCTGTTCTAAGCTTGCACTTGAACATGTTGTTCATGTTTCTTCTGCGTCTACTGCCAGATAACTGTCATGTTATCTCTACGTTGATAAATTAGATTTGCAAGCTTCTTTTACTTCCTGTAGCTAGCCATTCATATGTGTTTCTATATGCATCTCCTGGTACAGTCAGTATTCTCCATTTATTCATTAAATCTAAAAACTATTGAGCATTAGTGGTCTAAAGCCTTGTAAAGTTGAGAGTGTTCATGCATGTCTTGAGTAAAAACAGAGAAGAAATGGTTATCTAGCTTGATCCAAACCATCATTCATTCCAATAGTTCAAAGAACAATATTGAAGATTATATGTTACCAGGCATCTCCAAGTTGCAACCTAGGAGAGTTTCCTGGAGTGATAACAGTGACAATGTACTATTTGTTTTAGATTTTTCAGAGCTGCACTGATAGTGCATGCATTCAGGAACTGATCCTTGAGGGATTGCATTATTTTTAGAGGTTTTATTTCCCTTTAAATACAAGCTATCCTTCATAGGAATTACACATTGTAATAGAGACTTGGAGAGATTTTGAATTGGCTAAGATTTGGCCTTGAGGTTGCTTATGAGTTGGAGATTGAAATTGCTGAGTGTTAGGATTGTTCTAGAGAGCACAAGAATTGTAATTTCATCTTGATTTTCCGGATTAATACAAAACAAATAGTGGGGTTTTGAGTAGTAGCTTTCCCTGAATATTTATTGTGTTATGTGCCTTTGATTCTCTTCCTCTATTGATTATTGTTTGTTTGATGTTTATGGGCTTCTGTTGTAAAGAGTAGAAATATATTCTTGTCTCTTATTTTAGTAGATTACATGAGCTTGCGAATCTATAGGTTTTTCTACATGGTATCAAAGCAAGATTTTTTTTGGGCCGAGAGTTTTCTGAGAAGATATATGAAACATTTTAAGAAAAAAAATTGTAGATTTGGATTCCTTGGGAAAATATACCCAAATTCAAAAACAAAATTGGCTGAACCAAAGTTCGGATGAGGGAGACATCGCTGATTTAAAATCAGCTCTCTAGGGGAGATTTCGAAGTTTTGAGTTTCTGGATTACAGGTGAAAGTCAAATTTGCATACATACTTTAGGATCGATAGATGGCGTTCCATGGGTTGAGGCTTGAGTATGCATTGGAAGGCAACTCAAATTTTATAGCCTAGAGGGACAGGATGGAGGTTGTGCTAGAAGTTAAAGGCTTGAAGGAATTCATTGATCAAGAAGTCCCCAAGCCAGCAGCTACGGATGCACAGAACTTGGCTGAATGGAATAAGTATGTGGAAAAGGCAAGGTAGATAATCCTTGAGGGATTTCGAGACCACATTGTCTCGAGTCTCCAAGGCAAGGAAACTCCACATGCTATGTGGAAAACATTGATGAACTTGTATCAGAATAGCAGTGATCAAAGGAAGTTGGCACTAAAGGATAAACTTTGTAAAATGAAGATGGAGAAAGGCAAGAAAATTCCAAAGTACTTTACCAAGTTCACTTAATGTCGAGATGAACTTGGAAGTGTTGGAATCACAATTTCCAAGGAGGATATGGTGGGCCTTTCTCTTCTTGGACTCCCAAAGAGTTGGCATAGTTATCAAGACTCTATCAATGGTCTAGAGAAGCTGTCAGATTGGGAACGACTATGGTCGGATTTGATGCAGGATGAGATTAGGAGGAAGACCAGGGATGGCTCTTCATTAAAGATTGATGATGAAGAGAATTGTGCCTTAGTGATTAAGGCAAGGAAGGGGAAAGGTAAAATTTCCCGTTCCCAACCAGATTCTTGTCATGGAGGTAAGAAGAAGGACATGACGAAAGTTAAATGCTTTCATTGTCATAAGATGGGTCACTTTGCTACAAATTTTCCATTGAAGAAGTCCAAGGAGAAGTCCTCAGGAGGAGAAGTGGGTGAGGCTTTGGCCTCCCAATTCGAATTGGAATTTTCTCTCATTGCATGCATGGTGTCTTCAACGATGGGAAGTGTCTGGTACTTAGACAGTGGAGCTTCTTTCCACATGATTGGCAACAAAGAGTTATTCAGTGAAGTAGAGGAGAAATATCTCAAGATGCATATCAAGATGGGTGATGATGGTAAGTATAGTGTTATTGGTGTGGGCACTATTACTTTTAATAGGGAACATGCAACTCCACTCACCTTGAAGAATGTTATGCATGTACCTGAACTGACGAAGAACTTGGTATCCGTTTCCATGCTTGAGGATAGAAGCTATGATGTGATCTTTTCGAAAGGAAAGGCATTCCTTTGACACATAGCCACAGGTCAAGTAAAGACGATAGGGGTTCGAGTTTAGAATCTCTATAAGATAGAGGTAGAGGATTGTATTTCTTTGAGTTCAAATGCTGAAAAGATGTTGAGTCGAGATGTCGGTGAGTTGTGGCATAAGAGATTAGGCCACTTGCATCATGGAGCTTTAGAGATATTGCAGCAAATCTCTACCGGTATTCCCAAAGGTACACTTGAGCAAGTTGATACATGAAAGGGTTGTACTTTGGGAAAATACACCAAGTATTCCTTTGGAGATAGAGACAGTCAAGCAAAGTCTATTATGGAGAGAGTCCATTCAGATGTGTGTGGACCATTCTCTACAATATCCACCACCAAACACGGGTATTATGTTATATTTGTAGATGATTATTCTAGTAAATGTTGTATATTTTTCATAAATCTCTATGGAGTGATAATGGTGGAGAATATGTCTCCAATGAGTTTAAGAACTTCTGTGCAGCGGAAGGGATTAAAAGAGAGTTGACGACACCTCATAACCCTCAACAGAATGGGGTTGCTGAGAGGAAGAACAAGAGCATAGTAGGTGCAGCAAGGGCGATGTTGCATGATCAAGGCCTACCACTACACTTTTCGGCTGAGGCATGCAACACAACGGTTTATGTTTAGAAGCGTAGTCCACATTAGATACTTGAGAGTAAAACACCAGAGGAAGCTTATTTTAGTAAGAGGCTAGATGTTGGTCACTTCAGGATTTTTGGGGCATCGGTTTATTGCCATGTGACCAAAGATGCATAGAAGAAGCTTGAGCTAATAGCAGAGTTGGTGATATTTGTGGCTTAGACTTATACTCCCCATAACTATCAGGTGTACATGCAAACTAGTCGAATGACAGTGGTTTGCAGGGATGTCAAGTTTGATGAGGAAAAGGCCATGTGAGTATCCCTTGAGAGGGATCTTGAGCTACATGTGGAGGAGGAACTTTTAGTTCCTAAGTTTGAGGGGCCTCAGATTGATGTGGAGCAGCCACATGGAAAGGTTCCCGGAGTGGAGACATCCACTCAGGCAGAGTCTTCCAGAGAGGGAAGAAATCACACTAGAGAGGCTAACAGTTTGTTGGATGATGCACGGGAGAATGTGGGAGCACCCTCTTCTCACCATAGATAGAGGGGGTCACCAGAGAGGTACATTGGATACATGGCACGTATGGGTGCATGTGTTGTGCTAAATCCATCTTCCTTTCAGGAAGCAGTGCAACAACTAACTTGGGTTGATGCAATGGTGGAGGAGTATGACTCCATAGTTCGAAACAATGTTTGGGATGAGGTCCCCAGATTGGAGGACAAGTCAGTTGTGAGCTCCTGTTGGCTTTACAAGGTAAAGAAAGCTACAAATGGTAGTGTTGAGAAGCATAAGGCCAGATTTGTGGCCTGTGGCGTGTCACAGGTAGAGGGGATTGACTATGATGAGACATTTTCTCCTGTTGCAAGGTACTCATCTATCATATATATTTTGGCACTATCTGCACAGATGGGTTGGAGTATCCATTAGATGGATGTGAAGACTGCCTTCCTCAATGGAATGATTGAGGAAGAGGTGAACATAGAGTAGCCCGGAGGTTTTGAAACCTTGGACCATGAGTCACATGTGTGCTGACTCAACAGATCATTGTATGGGCTGAAGCAAGCACCTCGTGCTTGGTACACCAAGATAGTTAGCTATTTCACTGGGTTGGGCTTCACAAAGAGTGAAGCGAATGTAAACCTATATCACATAGTGGTGGAAGGTAAGCTGTGGATCATTGTACTTTATGTAGATGATCTCATACTGATAGGTGATGAGAAGCTCATCAAATATTGCAAGGAGGCCCTTGCAAGAGAGTTTGAGATGAAGGACATGGGGCTCATGCATTACTTTCTTGGCATGGAGGTATGGCAGAGAGATGGGAAGTTGTTTGTTTCTCAAGGCAATTATGCCAATGAGATACTGAGGAGATTTCGCATGGAGAGAAGTCAACCCATGGAGACTCCTCTAGCTGGTAAATGGAGAAAGGAGGATGCTACTTTAGGAGAAGTGGTGGAAGCTATTGTTTATAGGCAGATTGTGGGTTCACTCATGTTTGGTGAACACACGACCAGATATGTGTTATATAGTTAACCAACTTAGTCAAGCGATGGTTAGGCCTACCAAGATGTATTGGAAGGTGAAAAATCATGTATTGAGATAGCTCAGGGTCACTACTCAGTTTGGGTTGTGGTATAGACAGATACAGGGAGTGAAGCTTCAAGGCTTCACTGATGCAGATTGGGTGGGGAGTCCGTTTGATAGGAAGAGCACATCAAGAGGTATCTTTAGTATTGGGTCAGCTACAGTTCCTTGGTACAGGAGGAAACAAAGATCGATTGAAATCATCTCGGCAGAGGCAAAGTACATGGCTACAAGTCAAGCAACATGTGAGGCTATCTGGATGAGGAAGATCTTGGTTGGTTTGTTTGGTCAGCAGATGGATCCGACAATGATTTATTGTGATAAATAGAGTTGGATCAAACTCTTTGAAAATATAGTTTTTCATGATCAGTCCAAGCATATAGATATCCAATATCATCATCTTAGAGATTGTGTACTGTGGCAGATCATGTTGTTAGATTACATTACCACAAAGGAGCAAGATGTTGACATCTTGAAAAAGGCATTGCCAAGATGTAAATTTGAGTTTCATAGAGACAGGATCTGGACAGTGGATAATCCCTTTCTTGTTGAGAGGGAGTGTTGAGAAATGGCAACAAGAAATTCCAGTTTAATTTGTCCTTGAATTAGACTGTGAATTAAAATATAATTCTTTTCTCATAGAAATTTGAAAATAATTAATTAAGTTTAATTAACTTAATTAATTAGGAAATTCGAATTGGAAGTCTTTTAGAAGACATGAATATGTTCTCCATAACTTATAGGAGTTAAGGATGAGTTATGAACAAGTTGTAATTAGTTAACTCAATCTATTGAGTTAAGTCCAGTTAAATTTCCAATCAGTTTCAGGAACTAATAGTGAGTAAATAGTCAGTTGGGACACTAGTGACCCAATTAGTGCTACTCTAGTTAACTGAAGATTGCACCATCAGAAACTCATGTATGTTGATTCTGAGAAAGACCTAGTTGAGACTAGAGTGCATGGACAATGTACTATTTGTTTTAGATTTTTTGGGTTGCACTAATAGTGCATGCATTTAAGAACTGATCCTTGAGGGATTGCGCTATTTTTAGAGGTTTTATTTCCCTTTAAATACAAGCTATCCTTCATAGGAATTACACATTGTCATAGAAACTTGGAGAGCTTGTGAATTGGCTAAGACTTGGCCTTGATCTTGCTTATGAGTTGGAGATTGAATTTGCTGAGTGCTGGGATTGCTCTAGAGAGAACAAGCATTGTAATTCCATCTTGACTTTCCGGATTAATACAAAACAAATAGTGGGGTTTTGAGTTGTGGATTTCCCCAAATATTTATTGTGTTATGTGCCTTTGATTCTCTTCCTCTATTGATTATTGTTTGCTCGATGTTTATGGGCTTCTGTTGTAAAGAGTAGATGTAGATTTTTGTCTCTTGTTTTAGTAGATTACATGAGCTTGTGAATCTACAGGTTTTTCTACAGTTGGTTTTACCATAACTTTGGATTGTCATCTTACTTGGTTTCTAGTTTGTGATGCATCTTAGCTCGTGTGTTCCCTTCTTAGCCACGTGCTTTCATAGGTTTCCAAAGGGCACACTCACATCACCCTCCATGTGTTAGAATGATTTATGCACCTTCCTTGACTTGTTGGATATGTCAGACCCTTTCTACCAACAAGGATATCTTACTTTCCTTTACGCGCGACCATGGTCAAGGCGATACCGTACGACCCAGTGTTGGGACTCCTACACCAAACAGTCTGAGGTCTATTTGGGACTTCTTACCGGGGAGATCCCCTAACATGTTGGTGGGTCCAATATCATCAATATTTTGGGGCTAGAAGGAGGGCCAGATGACAAGTTGGGCCCTCACATTTGTTTAGAATCTCTGCATATCTATCATGACTAACTACAAAGTTTCTCTTCTGAAGTGTATCTCTTATGGAAACGACTTCATTATCTTAGAAAAGCTCTTGGATAACTTGTCACATAAAACATACGATGGTGGAGGCTATGTAGCCTTGGTTAGCCACGCGGTCAACGTTGTAGTCTCACGCGAAAGACATGGAATATTTGAAGATTACATGACCTGCGCGTTGTTCATCTACATGCTTCAAGGGCACCCAATGCACTGGTGTGCCACGTTGCCTGAAAAATATATTCATTCTCTTTCTCATCTAGTCACAGAGTTAGACCATGCTTTCAATCACTTTAAGCGTAAAGCACTCGACAAAGAAATTATGGAATTGCAAAAGGCACCCAATGAATCTGTTGAACAGTTTCACACACACCTTTGTAATCTTGTATATCGATTTCCTGAAGATGAAATTGATTGGGAATTTCTCTGTTAGGGCCCTATACTACTAGTGTAACCTCTTATTGTTATTAGTATAGCCCCCTTATTATATTGTTGTACCCATGTAGTCCCCATATTGTTACTATTATGCCCCATAGAAGCCC
The DNA here is from genome assembly GCA_000404065.3 of Pinus taeda. NCBI lineage: Eukaryota > Viridiplantae > Streptophyta > Pinopsida > Pinales > Pinaceae > Pinus > Pinus taeda. The sequence continues at coordinate 11,544 of APFE031245390.1, forward strand.
ACTATTGTTATTATTGTGCCCTTACGTTATTATTGTTATGTCGACTCTGATTATATTATGACTCCTATATATAGAAAGGAGGTCTTGTCATTTGTATCATCCAAGAATTGTTCATTTGTGTAATGTAAAGGAGGTTTCCCCCTCAAAGAGGCTGAATTCTAAGGCGTTCAACTATCTTTTCTATCTTTTTGTGAGCTGGTTTCATAACATTTGGTATCAGAGCTTTGGATTCTAGGGTTTCGTTGCTCCAAATAGGTCATCGTGGCATTTTTGCTATAACTTTGGTTTTGCAACATTTTAGAAGTGAAAAATAAAACCTATTTGAGACGAAATCGCACTGAACCTCGGGTTTGAATTTCAGATCTTTTCACACTATATTTGCAGAGATATGATCTAAGGAAGTTGGTCTTTTTGCAGACTCCTAAATTACATTCCAAACAGGTGACCTAGGGAAAATCGTCATAACTTTCTCTGAGAATTGGACTGAAATTTCGTAAGAAGGTACGAAAAGAGGACGGATTGTAGTTTCTTGTGTATATTTTTCAGAGCCAAAGGTCGAAACAGGGACACGCGGCACATCATACAAGTTCACTCTACTGAACTAGTCTATAATCAGGTCATCGTGGGAGATTTGGCATAACTCTTCCTTGGAGAATCTAATTTGGATTAGACTGGTGGCATTGGAAATAGGACACAGAGGGATACTGTAGGTCGCAATTTTACAACTGGAAGAACCGAAATTACAGAGTTATAGTCATTTCAAGATCGAGCTCCTAAAATCAAGAACAGGCGATATGAGGAAGTTTGATGGCAAGGATTCGGTAAATTGGATACTTCAGATGGAGTAATATTTTGATCTACATGGTGTACCACTGTTACAAGAGGTATGTATTGCATCTTCATATTTAGAACCGGATCAATTTTTATGGTTTAAAGGGCTTTGTTCTCATAAAGAACTTGTTACATGGTCAATTTTCACGGAGGAAATGATAGCACATTATGAGGATACAAAGAGCAACACCTTCTTTAGAGCAACACCACAACAATTGGAAAGAGTAAAAGGGATTTGCTACATATTAGAAAGTAAAACTATGGCAACAAGGAAGTCTACGCCTCACAACTATAAAGATGGAAGTGTTGTTTCTCCTAGCCTTCCACAACCTACAAGGGTTACACCACAACAATTGGAAGAAAAAAGAGAAAAAGGGCTTTGTTACAATTGTGATAGCAAATGCACTAAAGGTAATAAGTGTGTTGAGAAGAAATTATTTTACATAGAATATGAAGAGGAGGAAGAAAAGGATCAAGAAACATAAAAAGAAGAGGATATATGCTAGGACCACACCCCAGAGAAAGAAGAAATGAATCAGACCATATCTTGTAAAGCATTGGAAAGAATTATCACTCCTCAAACTCTCAAGATAGAAGGACATATCAAGAAGAAAAAGGTGCAAGAAGTGAAAGATCACAT
>APFE031245397.1:0-14634 GCA_000404065.3 Pinus taeda
TCCCAACTTCTTTACAATTACTTCAGAAATTAAATTTACTTGTGAGCCACTATCAAACAAAGTATCAATCTTTTGATGCTTGGAAATAACTCGAATATGAAAAAGCTCATGTCTTTTCCTCGCATTTTCTTCGTTATAAGTAGATTGTGCAGAATTACTAATAAATGCTTCATAATTTTTACCTTTTATGCCTGTGGCTGCGATCGTTGTTTCATCCCTTGAGTCTGACCCCAAATATTTTTGAATAGCTGCAGCAGTCTTCTTCTTTTTTCCATCGTACTTCTTGGGTTTCAACTGCGGATGTAGAATCCAGCAGTGTTCATCATCATGCCCATCCTTCTTACAGTGAGTGCATGAAGACTTGGTCTTTTGTACAGTATTTGTCTTCCTCTCTTTCCATTTATGTTTTCTCTGTTCTTTATTCTTGCTTGCAGTGGGTTTTGATGATCTCCCAACTTCTTGGTTCACATTCTTACCTCTAGCCCCTAGATGTGTAGCCTGAACAGATACCTCATCTATGCTAGTGGGATTAAACATGAGAATGGTGGTAACTGTGTAGACCACCTATATACTTCAACAAAGTTTCAGGTGAGTCTAAAGAAATTCCTAGAATCAAATCTCTTTTCCTAAATTCTTGGGTGTAGCCTTGTACACTTTGCCCTTTTAATTGGCGACGAGTTTGCCAGCTCATCATGGCTTGCTGCATATAAGCTAGTGGATAGAATTGCTTTTTAATTGCAGAAACAAATTCATTCTAGACAGAAAAAATTTTACCATGCTTCTTCATGTCAGCTTGTGTCCTACTTTCCCACCATACCAAAGCAGTGCCTCCAAGGCATAGGCTGGCCTGCTGAATCTTACTTTTGTCTGAATCAATGCTCTGCACTCTGCAATATACATCAATCTGTCTAATCCAATTATCCAGCGTCTCTGCATTCAACTCTCCATCATATATCGGCAAATCAAATTTAACATCTAATTTAATCAAAGATGTCTTCTTTTTATTTTCAGGGCTATTAGGAGGTGTGGGAAGTTTTTCTTCTTTCCCTTTGCCTTTAAAGTGGTCATGGAGGAGAGATTCTTCTACTCCCTTATCTTGTTTGGAGTTTGATGAATCTTCATCTCTACCCTTCTGAAATTCTCTATACATTTCCTCTACCATAGCTTTCATGGTAATAAAACTATCCATGAACAGGGAGTCGGATTCCAAGAGACTTTCTTCTGACATTTTCCTCTTAGGATAGACTCTTCCAATTTCTGGGTTAGCTTCAACCAACTCTCCTTCTCCTAATTTAAGCTTTGATCTAGTTAACATTCAACAATAAAATCCAGCACAAGCTTGTCTAACCTTAGTAACCTAGAGCTCTGATACCACTTGGTCTAGAATTTATCTAGGACAAACAATTTACAATATTACAGACTCGTGTTCATGGATGTGCCTATGTTACTCTATGCAACGAATCAATTAGATTGCGAAATACACAGGCACTGAAGCAGTTAAAGAAAACATAACAGGCAAGCTTGTAAACATAACAAGTTTAATAAGGAGTTCACCCAACACTCCGGGGCTACGTCTCCTGGTCCAACCTTCAGCGGTGGCCTCTCTATTATGTTTTCAAAGCAGATTTTTTACAAGAATGAGCTCAATTTGAGTCTCACTCAACAGATATAAATCAGTAGGACTGTACTTGGATCCCCCAAGTCTCTGAAGTACATAGACTCTCCTTACTGAAACTCAACCTCTACTGGTCACAATAGTATGAGCCCAATCTGAGACTCATACATGACAAGCATGTACAGTGTAGTTCGCTTGAACCTCTCAAGCCTTTTCTGGAGTACATAGACTCTCTGACTCTCTCTGCTCTATCTAGCTCGATGTTGCCTTCAGGTCAGCTCGGCTTCTTCTCTTTGTTCTCTGCAGTCAGCTTTCTTAACACACTTTTATCACTGTTCTACTGCTTACTGCTCTCTCTGTGAGTTCGTGGCTTTAAAGCCAATATGCTTTTTGACTGTTCATTTCCGCTTCCCGGCTTTCAGGTTCTCCTGCCTCTGTCCGTTTGAATTCCCCTCTTCTGCGTCATCATCACTGTGTAACGCTTCACAGGGAGGTGGCCACCTGTTTCATAACGAACTGAGTGTCAATTCTCTTGGAAATGTGTGAATCGACCGTTATTTTCGTTTTCTCCAAGATTGCCCGCGAAACACAAATTTTTGACAACTCATCATCCATGCTGGACTTCAAACCTTTATACAACTCGGCTTGTTTACCCCGTTGAATCAAGTCATCCATCGGATCGCATTTCCGCCGTCGATTTGGGGCCTCCAGATCATATGGTCTTCGTCCATATTGGGCGGGTAAGTAGCATGACGTTTACTCGTCCGATGTGAGCGTTTTTCTCTCTCTTCCGCCGGACGCGTGGCACCCAATGTGTGGCATCGGGCAGGACTCGGTTGAAACCACTTACCGCTCCAAGCCCTTCCGATAACCTGCCAGTTTTTTGTGTGGGACCCGCCTCTGATGGGATCGGTGTGATATCCGTATGGTTTTTGACTTTTCGGGTTCGGGTCGCTCGTGGCTTTTCCATCTTTGAGGGGTTTTCCTAGCGATATGTGATTAGCGACTAATCGCATATCAGAAACCTCCCCCATTTCCCAAAAAGACCTCCCGTTTTGCCAATTCATGACAGCGAGCATTACCATGGGCCAACGGTCTGTGCACTTGACCGAGGGTCCTCGTTGCTCCGAGATGCTCACAAATTGGAACTGTTTAGAGGATATTTTTTATAAGCTCGACCTTTTTAAGTCTTTGAAACTTTGGCATGAATTTTACAGAGTTATGAAAACTTAGAGAGTGTTTTAGGATCCAATTCGGATCAGGAGCATTGACAAGATGGCATATATTGTCCAAAAGAGAGAATATGAGCATTAAATGAAAAGTATTTTTCACCACTCCCTCATCAAAATCATTGTCCTCCATCACCTCAAACAATTGAACATTTCATGCAGTACTTTCATAGCTGATGACATATTCAGTAATCCAAATATTCAGCGTGCACAAGATGTGCCTTCACATCTCATCCTTCCACATCCATACCTCCATCTCAGCCCATAGTTCAAGCATCATCATCAAATCAGTCTCCTTCACCCATTTCACCACCATCATCTCCATTTCACATTGAGACTAGGTCACCTAGCAGAGCTGAGATCAGTGAGCCTCAACAAACTAAGCAGGCTGAGATAGAGCTATTGGAAAAAACATACCAGAGAGGTCACAGGCATGTGTTTGCCCCACACATTGTGGGAGGAGCCTTGCCTTCTACATCAACAAAGCAGGTAGACAAAGGAAAACAAAAGATGACAAAGGCAAAGATTCAGGTAGAGATCAAGCATGAGGAGGAGGACCTCCATGAGACAGAATAGGATTTGACCTAGATGAGCATGATGATAATGAGGAAATTAGCATAGTCATCAAGGAGAAAGAAGCCAAGATTAAGAAGCTACAAACTAATCTTGATAGGTCTAAATTTGTCATTAACATTCTTAAGCAGGAGAACCCACGACTGAAGACAAAGCACTTCATTAATGAAGTGAAATTCATCAAAGCTGAAAGAGAGGCAGAAAAAGCTAAAGTCTTACTTGAAGAGACACTAGAAACATATGGTGTGACAGATGAAACATAAGAACAGGCACCAAGACAAAGGCCTAGGAGTAGAGGGTTGAAAAGAAATCTAGAACCAGAGAAGAAAAGAGAAGTTGAACTTGCTAATCAGCTCACAATGAATGAAAAGCTTGCCACCGTGATCAATGAAGACCGGTAGCCTTGGCTTGACAGGGCCAATCAGCATCTTGAGAAGCTCTTAGACAAGGCAAAGAAAGACAATGAAATTCAGAGAAGGATGGTAAAGCATTATGCCAAAAGAGACAAAATTGCAAGGGCAAAGCTTAGAAGAGCTAATGCAAAGATTGAAGCCCTAAACAAGCAAGAAGAGGAAGGAAGGCTTGATATCCTTGCTGAAGCCCCAATCCATGCATAAACCCCATGATCAACAGTCATTTCACCAATTTCAAAAAGTTTTGGGGTAATTTTTGAAGTTTTTGTTTTTCAGCAATCCTAGACAGTTTGTGACAGCCAGAATGCCAAGTGCGTTGTGCTTTTGTTTCAGGCACTTTTTGGCCATATGAAGCACACCAGTAGATGCAAAATGATGAATACATTCCAGAAAACAACTTTGCTAGGCTTGGTTTGCACAACTAGCAGGTTAAAAGGTGAAAAAACACACAAAAAATCAATGTTTTGCCTCCTTTTCTATCTTGGAGCTGCGCGGTGAGCAGTCTTGGGAGAAACACTTTTTGAGGGGTCAAATCAAATCCATTCTACAAACTAAAGACATATCTGGAAAGTACACTGGATAGGCTTTCCAACAAGCCATCTTGAGCCCAGTTTGGACACCGGGAAGGCACTCAAAACTTGGTTGCAACATGCAGGGCATGACTAGCAAAGAGATGGCGTGCCTGGCACAAAAATGGCGCGTTTGACAAATGTCTGATATTTTTCAATTTTCACTGCATTTTTTACTTTTATCTTGGGAAATGATGATTTCACTTATGTAATTGATGAAGTAAATGTAATTATCATGTTTTTATTGTTACCTAGAGTGAATACATTAGGTAAATGGACTCAATCAGGTGTAATGAATCAGTTCACTTAAGTTAGGGATGAGTCACTTGGACCTCCCTACACTTCAGCTTTCAGCTCAGTTTTTGGTGGAACTGCTTCTCTCATGGATTCGACCCCTGAGGCTGGGAGGAGTTTGTTTGAGGCCTATATCATGTAATTTTTCAGTGATTCCACAGGTTGGACTCAGTTGGATGTTGTTGTATTGATTAGAAACACTAGTGTAATCAATATTTGGTAGAAATTTAATGAATGAGTTGCAGCTATTTTGATGGAATACTTGTGGTATGGCATTTTGACATAGTTTCTTCTTATGTTACATATGTGTGAATGTTTTGTACTCTCATGTTTCATTTCACTTCTATGATATGTTGATTTTCAAGTTGATGAGCAGAATACATCTTACATGCTCTGTTTTGGGGAAATCTTTATAATTTGTCCATTTTCTTCAGTTTAGAAAGGATACATGCTTGTCTTGCTCTTTCTAGCACCTCACCAGTCTAATCCATGTCACTCAAGAGCCTGTTGTGGCCACAGCCACCACCCTATTAAAATCTGCCCTGGTATCAATTTTGAATGGGTACCCTAGAAGTTTGATCTTTCACCTCTCCGAATGATCTATTTTACCCAAAGGACTTTAACTCCTTACCGAATCAAATCTTCAATTCCTAATGGTTAAGCCCCCCTTAATAACTCTCTGCCGCATGATTCATCCATAACCCTTTCTAGCCCTTCATCCATTTCCTTCATTAGGATTTCTCAATCCCCATAAACCTTCATTGTGCTCTATGCCCACGCATATAACCAACCCCCACTCTCTATCATGGTTGTATTTGGATTCAACCCATGAAACCTTCCATCACTTCTTTTATTCCCATTATAACCCTTTATAATGGAATGCTTCGCAAACATGCATAACTTACCCTTTTTCCACTTATCGCAATCAACATTGCCACATAACAAGCACCATGAGGCACTGGACCCGATGGCATTATCAGCCACCTTATACATATATTTCGAGTCCGAAGCCCTATCGCGTATCACAATAGCTCCCTCTACATCCGTGTTGTTACTGGTCCTTTCTCCCAACATTGCATCCGCACTGCAACTTCGTCTGCATATGTGTTGTTGTTGGTCCTTTCTCACAACACTGCAACTCCCTCTACATCTTGGTGTTGTTGGTCCTTTCTCCCAACACTGCATCTGCACTGCAACTCCCTCTTCATTTGTGCTGCTAACACAGTACTTCTGAAAGGGGTTCTTTACCATCCCCATATTTTCCCTGAAGTAGTCAAATTTTGACTTTCCAAGGGCCTTGGTGAGGATATCTGCCTCTGGTTCCCCTGTAGGAGTGTAGCTCAATTGTATAGCTCCTCATTGAACACAATCTCTGACAAAGTGACACCGGATATCAATATGGTTTGACCTATCATGAAATACTGGATTCTTAGAGAGTTTCATGCAACTCTGATTATCCCACGTAATCCTGGTCGCCTCCATGTTTCTTCTGAATAGGTTTACCAACAGTTTTCTAAGCCATACGGCCTCACACGAAGTTGTTCTTGTTGCCATATATTCTGCTTCAAATGAGCTCAAAGCCACGGATTTCTGTTTCCTACTGCACCAGGAGGTTATTCCTGATCCAATGTTGAAATAGTACCCAGAGGTACTTTTCTGATCCACTAAACTTCTTGCCCAATCTGCATCAGTAAATCCACTCAATTTGAGATCCTTCCCCTTGTTGTACAAGAGCCCATAATCAACTGCTCCCTGTAAATACCTGAGAACGTGCTTGGCTGCTGCCTAGTGAGCCCTCTTTGGTTCCACACCATGAACTCACTGAGGGTGTTGACAGTGTAGCAAATATCTGGCCTAGTATTGACTAGATACATCAGGGACCCTATGAGCTGTCAGTATAGGGTGGGATCGACATCCATGTCTTCTGATGCATCAATCTTCTTCCAATTGGTGATCATTGGCAAAGCCATAGGTCTACAGTCTCCCATCCCGAACCTTTTCAGGATTCATGTAACATACCTTCCTTGCCCAAGGAAAATTTCTCCTTTCTACTGCCAAACTTCCAACCCTAGGAAATAATGCATTCGTCCCAGATCCTTCATATCGAACTTTGTGGCTAGATTCTTCTTGCAGTCTTCAATGAGTCTAGATGATCCTATCAAGAAGAGATCATCCACATATAATACTAAGATAAGTGGCTCCCTCTCTACAACCAGATAGTAGAGATTCAGATCCGCGTCACTCTTGACAAACCCATCTTCTGCAAGTAGCCATCTATTTGACCATACCACGCTCTTGGTGCCTGCTTCAGCCCATACAAGGCTTTCTTCAATCTGCATACATGAGACTTCTTCTCATGAGTTTCAAAGCCCTTTGGTTGTTCAATGTATACTTCTTCTATTACCCCGTTCAGAAATGTCGTCTTGACATCCAGCTGATGAATCTCCCATCCCATCTGGGTTGCAAGAGATATCACGGTCCTAATAGATGTATACCTAGCTACCGAGGCAAAGGTTTCCTCATAGTCAATCCCTTCCTTGTGAGCATACCCCTTAGCCACAAACCTAGCCTTGTATTTTTCAATATTGTCGTTCGCAACATATTTGATCTTGTAGATCCATCTTGAACCTACCAAAAATCTGTCTTGAGGCCTGACACCACCACCCAAACATCGTTTACCATTATGGAGTTATACTCCACCATCGCATCTAGCCAAACCTGATGTTGAGCTACCTCCTTGAAGCTGGCAGGCTCTCCATCCTGAGCTACTAATGTTTGATACATGTCTGGCTGTTTTCACTCCCTTTCACTGTTCCTTGGCTCTCTGATGAAGTTCTCTACATCACGCAGAATCTAACGAAGTTCCCTGCTAGTTCTTCCTCTGCCAACAGGTGCTTTTGTTCACTCCTCTTCCTCATCCTGAGAATCTTCCTGATCTGAGGAAGGATTCTTTACTTCCGTTGGTTGAAGAGGCATGACCAACGAATCCTCTTTCGACTGCTCCTTGGAAGGCATTTCACGAGATCTTCTGAAAGCTCTGTCCTCCATGAACTTTACATCTTGTCATACTACTACCTTCCTGCTCCCTGGAAGATAGATCCTGTATGCCTTAGCATTCTCGCTATATCCTGCCAGATACCCCTTTTCTGCAGTCTGATCCAGCTTCTTCCTCTTTTCTTCGGGTATGCGACAATATGCCAAACTCCCAAATACCCTGAAATGACTGACTTCAGGTGTCTTCCCAGTGATGACTTTTTCTGGAGTAATCTTGACCAATGCCCGATGAGGAGTCATGTTCTAAACATAGACAGTTGTGTTGCATGCTTCTGCCCACAGGAATTTTGGCATATCCTTATCATACAGCATGGCCCTAGCTGCTTCTACAACAGTCCTATTTTTCCTTCTGCCACCCGAATCTGCTCTGGATCGTAGGGAGTTGTCCACTCCCTTCTGATGCCCTCCTTAGCGCAATAATCAGTGAAATCCTTATCGACATATTCTCCCCCATTATCTGAGCACAAAACTTTTATTTTCTTACCTATCAGGTTTTCCACTAGAGCCTTGAACTCCTTGAATCGACAGAAAACCTCATCCTTAGTTTTCAGAAAATAGATACAAGTTTTCCTCGAGTGGTCGTCAATGAAGGTAAGGAAATACTCTGCACCACTGAGAGCTTTGATGGACATAGGTCCGCAGATATCTGAGTGTATCAATCCTAGTACACTCTTGGCCCTGTGGTTGCTCCTAGGAAATGTCGCCTTGGCATACTTTCCCAGAGCGCATCCCCTGCATACATCATCTCGTTCCATACTTAGATCTGGAACTCTTGTTAGAGTGCTCCTGACAATTCTCAGAGCTCCATGTTGCAAGGGACCCATCCTTCTGTGCCATAGTTGATTCAAGTCTTTGTCTCCATGACTGCCTATTAGTGCCATTGGAGATTCTAGTTGTAATCTATACAACTGATTACTTTTGATCCCGATCTGCACTTTCTTTTTCCAGCTCGGGTGTTTGACGTATACCTTTTCCTTGATGAAGTAGACGTCATAGCCCTTGCCTTATAGTTGTGACACGAAAAGTAAGTTCATCCCTAATCCTAGCACATGCAGCACATTTGTGGCACAGAACCGCTCTCCCGATTCTGTCTGAAAAACTATGGTACCCTTTCGTATTGGAGTACACTTTGCCTTGTTTCCCATGGTGATCTGAAAGTTCATCTCCTCTTCTCAATATTCTGAGAAACACTCCATGATTCCCATCATATGCCATGAGGCTAAAATGTCTATATACCATACTTATGATGATGCAGCGCTAGTCATGCACGCCACTTCTTCTTCCAACCTAGAAGCCAACATAGAGAAATCGAAATCCCTCTCTCTTGTGTAATCTTCTGAAAATCTGCGTGAGTCTCCTCAGGTGGATGCCTCTGCATCGTTGTCTCAACCCATAACTGATTTTCCCTTTCTGTCTCTGATTACTCCCTCTGATACCATGTGAAAATTCTATCACTACAGCAACTGATTTACTTTTCCTACTTATTTCATCATAAGTTATTCATGAAATTACTTCAACAAACATTAAAATAAACACTGCTACAGATATCACACCGTAATATAGAAACAAACATATGCACCCATTAACACAGTTATTTTGGACTAATGTCCCCGGAAAATCCCAATGTGGGAAAATCGGTGCAGCAAGGGAGGATTTTATTATTCAACAATTTTCTTGTACAACAGGATGCCAAACTGGCTTACCCACATATAGACAAACTTCCAGCACTTTTCTAAACCCAGCATAGGCCCTACTCACCTTTGTTATAGCCTGAAACCCCCTACGTCAGCCTGAAACCCTCTGCGTCAGCCCACTGAGGCTCTGTGCAGCCTCTCTGGGCTTCTGCATCACTCCTGTAGCCTCTACATGGATGACGCAGGCCCTTCTGGCCCAACGCAGTCTCCACTGCCTCTGCGTGGCTTCCTCTGGCTTTGCGTCTGCCTCTTCTGCACTAATCTCCCATCTCTTTGTTCCGTACTTGCTGCCTCCTGACTGCTCTCCAGACCACTAGTCCAATTTCTTAGCAAACTTCACTCCAGAAATTAAACTGATTGGTCTCCCTTAGTGTGTTCTCCAAGTGCCCCTCAAACTTCCTCTTATACTTTTTCTGTTGACATCTCAACGGCCGAGATTAAGTCCCTATTCAACGGCTAAGATTAGATTTGGCTTGATCCATGTCTTTTGGACCATTCTAACACAGATTCATATCAATACACATTAATATTTTATTTTCCCTAAGTTTAGACTTAGGGACTCCATTAAAATAATTAATTATTTTAATATCTCTTGATCTATTTAGAATCTGCCCAAACCCTTTCTGGGTATTGGAGATCTTATGTGCCCCAACCTCTTCACCAAATTTCATGGCTAGAGCACATCTGATGCTACCCCAAATCAATAGCTAGATACCAAATCAAAAGGTTGGTTTGTCGTTACCTCAACTGGATCTTCCTCAGGCTTGGAGATCCAGAGGAGTGATAACACTCTGTAAAAGAATTAATTTATATGAAGAAGACATAATGAATAAACAAGATGAAAACAACTCACTGAGAGACAGACCATATGAGGCAAATCCATAATCTTTTATTATCTCAAAAATGTTCCAGTGTAGTACAAATCTGCTTGATAATTGGTTCAAGAGTTTCAACCCTAAATTCTTCGATAGAATGAAGTATTTAAACAAAATTTACAAAAATATTACAATTAATGCCTGAGTGACATGGCATTCTATTATTAACTTTGAACTAACAAAAAAGAAATAATATGATCAAACAGGATGAATCTGGTGAAGTGATCTAGACATTTGGCCCTGTGTTGGAGATGAACAGTTGCTAAGTGGCCACTATTCGAGTGTTGCGCTGGTGAAGTTGACCTGTCTTTTTAATCCTAGAATTCACACAACTTATCCCACCGCTCTTCATCTGGAATAGCAATCTTTGTTACCTTACGGTAGATCTCATCTACCTTAGTATATCGAGCAAAAGTGGGTTTTACTGCAAAAAATGTGTTTTATCTCATGTTGGATAAAACTTATGTTGCTGACAGCTTCATAAAAAGCTCTCCCTGTCATAGAACCTTTGATGTTGTAAGTCTTAGCTATATACTTTGCAATGTCTTAAAGCTTCTTCTTGTAATCTTCACTGGTCATCAATTTGTCATTGATCACAAATGGTGAAGACAGACCTTTCCTGTTCAATGCATTTATCCTAGTGAAAAACCTGTTAACTGCAACCTACAGAGTGTGACACTTCTCTATCAGTTGTATAGCTAAGTTCTTCTTTGTTAGAACCTTCTTTATTTCCAGGATAGTTTATGTTCTATCATCCAGCTCATATCTGTTATTGGAATTCAAGAACTTTATGATGTTGTTGGCTGTAGCAGGCATCTCTCCCAATTCAGCGTTGATAGTGGCAATTGTCTGCTTAGCTTTCTCCATATGTTCCTTCTGTTCGAATATAATCTAGATACAGGGCCAGATTTCATCTATTTCCTCAATGATATTGTTCCATAGGATTTCTTTAACATGGGCCAGTGTGTAGCCAATAAAGGACTCAACTGATGACCTCTTCCATGCCTCTATTTGATTTTGAGCTCTTTGTAGCTCTGTTGCATGAAAAGTCTCAGTGTTTGTTTGAAGCTCCTGAAGAAGTTTGACTTGAGCCTGCAACCTATTGATCTCTTCAGTCTAGAGAGACATGTTTTGTACAACATTTGCCAACTAATCTGCAGCATCCCCTGTGCTTGTTGTAGAAGATGTGACTGTAAGAATGGTTGTAATAGGGAGTGCTTCCAAAGGAAGAACCGTCATTTTGGTAGTTTTCTCCTTTTCTTTAATCATCTTTTCCATCTCTATCTCCATTTGCTTCAATTGTGCACTCTACTCCATGATGAGCTTCATCATATCTGCCTTTTGTGTCTATGTTTCTTCAATATCCTTGGCTAGAGGATCCTCTGTAGCTGGAACTTTTAACTGCTTCCATAATGTTGCTATGTCTAAATTCTTTTTCTTTACAAGCTCTTCTGCAGCATTGATGTTGGCAGGGTCATAACCCACTTTGATCACCAAGTCCTCCAGAGTTTTAGTCCTGGTGTCTTTGGCAAGTGCAGAGACCTTCTCCATCTCCAGTTGTGATAGGACATTTGCTAATGTAACCTGCAGTTTAGACAAACTCATAGCAGTGTTGGTGACAATGGAAAAGATCATTTCCCCGGTCTGCTTGTGCATCTCCATTTGGTCAACGGGATGTATATCTTTTACATCAAACTCAAAGGCAGTCTTCTTGTAATCTGATGTTGCCTTGGGCTGGGGAACTTGTGCCTGGAGGAATGGCATTTGCATTTTCCCTTTCTCTGAACCAAAGGGTGACAGCAGCCTGCTTTGAGAACCAGCAGTCTGTTTCCAAAACTAATTGTAAGTGTTAATTTTCAAGGCCTCATTCCTTACTTTTATCTACTTTAAATATCAATTATACTTTTCTTGGTCTCCCCTGTAGTAGATGTGTTGGTCTGTATTTGCTGCTAATCTTGTGAAGCTATGGAGGTAGTGGGAGACAGTGTGGTCTGATCACCCACTAATGAGGAAACAAGTGGCTCATTAGTGGTGATAATGTTTTCTTGCTCTGCATCGTTGTTGAGGCTTAGTTTGGACCTAAGCTTGGCTTTCTTTCTATACATAATCTTGAATCCTTCACTGAAAATTTCAGTCCCTGGAGGGGACTCTTCTTCTCTGCTTCTCTTAGTTGTTTTCTTCTGCATGGTAGGAGTTTGTACTATAGAGGATGATATCAACTACTCATCTGCCTTTTGTAGGGTGTTCTCAGCCCATTCTAACTGGTTTTTGTACTTCTCTATCTCTGGTCTGGCAGAGTGAAAATTGGCAGTAGATTTAGTTTCTACTCTTAATTTTGAAATGATCCCTAATGGATCATATGACCAGGTAAAGCTAAGGTTGAACTACATTTCCTTTAATGGCCTATCTGCTTCTCCTATTGCCCTGTTGTTGCAAATGAAAGACCCAAACTGTGTTTTAATTTTGAACTAGTACTTCTTTTTGGCAGCCACAAAGTGGATCTCATCCATATTGAGCATCCGCCTTATGTATTCCAGAGCAAAAATCCTCAAAGGGAGGAATTTTGGCAACTTGTAAGGTGCAAGCTCACGCCCAAATATTCTCAATTTTGTACAGTTTTGGTAGAGGTTCCAATCCCCTATCTGAACTTGGTCTGATAGCTGCAACACCTTTCTAATTTCCTCACTGATCCTTGGTTCTGTTCAGTTGCCTCAGAGATTGATTGTTGGATGCACAAACATTTCTATGAACTATTTGTATGTGAACTCCTTTTGTTTCTTCAATACCAAAGTAGTCCAAAAGATGACCCACTACTGTTTCCTTTCATCCAGCTTTTGTAAAGCCAGTTTAATGTTGTCTCCCTTAAAGTATAAGAACATATAGACTAGTACAAAAGCATATTTGAAAGTCTCCTCGGTTGTGAATTTGACAAACTGCTCATGAATTGAAATCTGCAAGAAATTTGCTGAAATTAAACATGATGGAGGGCTTAGAATCAGCAGAGAAAATGGACAGAAACCCCATGATGGCCTCATCTACCCACTAATCTGAGTAGTAGCCAAGGAGGTATGAGACAACTGTGATGACTTGTTTGGCTCTCTTAGGGAAAAAAGAGGAGGGCTAGGGATGATTTTTCTTTGGCAATGAGGCATCTTCTGTCAAGAAAAGCTCCAAGGTGTTGGCCCTCTTGGCAAAGTCCAATTTCTGGTATAATACAATGAGTGCTTCGTAGGAAAAGAGGGTGGCATTCTCTACTGTGGGGGCTTGCATAATCTAGTCTATGGTTTGAGGAGTGATAGTGAACAAGATTTCTCTAGTGGGGGCAATGATGGCTCTTTAGCTTGGCAGATAACAGGCATGACACTTCCTAACAAATTCTAGGGTGTTGTGGGTACGAGGAAAAATGTAGTGAGGTAAATTGGACTCCCACAGCTGAATGTCATCGGATTTGTCTATGTATTTGTCCTCAAGCCAGCGATACATCTCAAAGAGGTCAAATAAGTAGAGAGTTTCATGGATTTTATGGTCTCTGTCAGCCAAAGGGATGTAGTTAAAATCAATGGAAGGATAGATCAATGGATTGACAGGTTCTTTTGGTCCCTTGTCCTTTGGAGGCATTTTTGGAAAGGCTAAGGACAGTAGTGAAAATTGGATTGGAGGTTTCAATACACAAAGAGGAGTCAGGTTTTGGGGGCAAGAACAGAGGCAATAGGCTAAAAAAAATGAGCAGATAGTGTCACTGGCGGGGGAAAATGTCAAAGTTTAGTCCAGCAAACCTGTAACAACGCAATAACAGTGATAGTGCATGAATTCAGTAACCAATTAATGGGTGAAAGGGAGGTTTATATAACAGTCTAGTTTTTCCATTGAAGGTGGCGTGGGTCTGTTGGATTAACGGCAAAACCATTTACTGCTTAACGGCTTAATTTTGGAGGGAGCGGATGTAATTGGTGGAGTTAAGAAGCGAATGATGTGGCGGAAGATGAGTGGTGGGAGCACAACAGGTAGAAGAGTGGTATTGAGAGTGAGGGTAACTGTTTTTCGGTCGGGGGGGGGAGCAGTTCGCAATTTCGCCCGAGAGGGGGCCCTAAAAGCTATGATGTTGACATGTAGGGGTGGGCGCGATTTCAAATACCGCCCATTTCGGAACCCCCCCACCCCCCGCACCCCGACAGTAAATTTCGGATGATGAGGGGGAGCCAAAATATTGTGTGGGCCGTCAGAGCTTGGGAGATGGGCGGAGATGGAGTGAGAAGTGGCGGAGAGTTAACGTGACGTCATGGGGCACCTGGTGGGGCCGGCAGGAATTAATTTTCTG
>APFE031245399.1:12924-70151 GCA_000404065.3 Pinus taeda
CCTGCTTTCGCTCCCGCTCCCAAGTAACATTGTTCCTAATGATATGGGTCTGGACACCACTGTTGAGTTGGCATTGGCCAACATGGATCTCAATGATCCAGTGCTAGAGCCTGTTAGATTTGATGACTTAGAGGGGTCAACCTCCATACGAACAGATGTAGAGGCGACTATGGATACAGGGGAGGAGGAGGATGCAGAGGAGAGCAGTGGGGACCATGATGATGGGGACAATGATGCTGATTCTGATGCTGATTGATGCCTTGAGGCTTGTATCCCTGTAGTTGTTTTATATTTTCTATTTCTATTTACCATTGGCATTGCACCAACACTACCTATGTAACACATTTTGATTTGATGACTTAATAAGAAAACTACAATTCTCAGTGTGTTTATCTTACTATCTTGTAGTTGTAAGTTGTCTTTCAGTTATGAATTATGACTCATGATTTAAATTTTTAATAGATTTATCATTTATGTGACCAGTGCCACTGACATTTATCTGAATTTTGTATGTACTCTACATGCTAATAGCTATAGATGAAGATCTATGTTTGAAATCAATAAATTTGTATCATTAATTAAATTGGTGTAAGAAAATATAATATCTAATTTATAATATATATATATATATATCATATATTATTAATATATATATATTATAATATCTTATTATATATATAATATATATATATATATATATATATAAATTATATATAAATATATAAATTATATATAATAAAATAATATATAACGTGTCATGTCCTAACGTGTCCTGTTCCGGGGGGTCAACGTGTCTGAATCCGACACCACGAATCTCGAATCCTACGTGTCCCGAATCCCCGTGTTAGGTGACTTAGGTTTGCATTCATAATTTTGACAATCCCTCATTGACCTTAGTAGACTTATGTTCAATTGTTGTTCCTGTATTCCCTCAGCCAAGAAAGCACTTCAATTTCTAGAATGTTGTTAAGTTTATATGAGAGGCATATTTATCTTAATAAGTTCATCTAATGTAGGCTTTTTGTAGCATTGATATTCCATTTCCATTTGTATGTCATTTGCATATTTTTATGTGGAAGACAATTAAATTAGTGGCATTTTAATAACGATTTATCCACTATAGAAGTAGCTTGGAATTATCAAGTATGTTTAGAGATAGAAATTAGATTTTGGCATTTTAATTGTGAATTATTTATTGTAAAAGAAGTTTGCAATTATCAAATGATCGATGAAAATGTATGTTAAAGAAGTATTTTTAAGGATAGAAATTAGATCTTTTACGATAGGTTAGCTCATATTATTATTTATATATTTGACTGATTTAGATGTTAAACATCACTTTTTTAGGTTTGAGATTTATTCACATGAAAAGAATGAACAAGCTCATGTTATTATTTATATATTTCACCGATTTAAATGTTAAACATTACTTTCTTAGGTTTGAGATTTGTTCACATGAAAAGAATGAACAATAAAAATTGTAAACTATAGAATTCAAAGCAAAGAATTCGAAACAAGGTACAATTTTGATTGATGATTTCAAATGTTTAACAAAATGTTGGTAGATTGGAGAAGTTTGAATATAAATATAGTTTGGAAACAAAAAAATGTTTTAAATTTAGGAGGAAATTGGTTATGAATTCAAACTAAATGGTCAAACATTATCCCTATTAGAAATTTATTCTTCAAAATGAAGACCCTCATAGGGTGGAACAAAGGAATCTGACTTTTCTTGGGGCTTATGATATAGAGCTAAGAACCAAATTAAATATTTTCTTTATTCATGAAGCTCTAATTGGCAAGCACATGGCAAATAAAAAAGTTAGTGGTTCTAAGGGACTGAAATATCATCATTAGTAATGGATCAAAACATCATTTGAATACAAGATACTCTGGATTTTGAAGAAATCAAATTTTATCATATCCTTTGGAAATAAAATAATAGGGATGATGCATTAGCAAAGAGACATCCTCCATATCACAAGGAGTTCTCCTCACCACTTTTGGGAAACAAAAGATCCACCTTCTATAAAAAAATCCTTTGAATTATGTTAATTCAGCGCCAAAAATGAGTTAAATTTTATCCCTCCAAAGAAGGGTTAAATTTAATCCCTCCCCGATATTCCACTCAAATCCTTTGAATTTCGTAATTTCATTCTCATGTCATTTTTCATGTCTATTTTTGAAATTCCTCCATCTCCTCATGTGTGAAGTACCATAACTTTGTTTTTCATCGTTTATTTATTTATTACACTCATATTTTCCACAATTATCAAACGCGGGATTTTTTCTAAGCATGTGATGGGCAATTGCCTCTAGTTTTTTGACTCACTTTTCTTTGCAAACATTCTTATGACAATGTTAAATTACCTCCATTGATGAATCAGGTACCTCTATTGGATACTGTTAGGACCAGGCAACCTAAGACCCCCTCAATGCATTTACCC
The DNA here is from genome assembly GCA_000404065.3 of Pinus taeda. Classification (NCBI taxonomy): domain Eukaryota; kingdom Viridiplantae; phylum Streptophyta; class Pinopsida; order Pinales; family Pinaceae; genus Pinus; species Pinus taeda. Next base: position 15,372 of record APFE031245399.1, read on the forward strand.
TTGGAACCAAATTCTTATATTAGTGTTATGTTCTCTCTCCCTTTGTTTAATCATTTTATTGTTCAATTCCTAGTGTTTGGTGCTACTATTGAAGATTTTTTCTCTTTGGGTTTTTGTTAAAAGAAAAGAAAAAATTGTAACCCATGATTGATTTTCAAGATATCATGCTTATGGGAGCAACATTTATTTGTATCAGCCAACCTCATATGAATTCTAGTGTTATGCTCTTCAATCATCAGCTACACCTTTTTTTTTTCAATTTGGAAAAAATCCAAAGAATTCTAGTGTAATGTTCTTCAATCACCTTGAGGTCCACAATTCTTGGAGTCATCACGCTTTGTAATTCTTTTCGTCCTACAAATTTTGGCTTTTCACCACATAGTCTCTTATAACTCTCTAGCTCATCTTGTGTCATGAAGAACTCCTATTTCTCCTCTCTCTGTTGGTATTCTCGAAGTGTCATCTTAACTCATTCACAATTTGGCATAGAGCTCCCCCTCCTTCCAACCTTGAAGAACACTTTAGCTATCTTTATTTTCTTAAAAACAAAAAGGTTAAGAGATATCATGCATAATTGGAGTAGATGAGGCATCTTTAAGGAGTTCAGAATAAAGCACAAGATCAAGACATCAATTTCATCTATAAAACTCCATGAACTTATGGAACAAAGATCTCCAATTTAAAAAATGAAAATCATTTATTGAAGTAATGCATTGCAAACATGGTTCCCCTTCCATTAATTCATAAACAAACTTCCAAAGATTCATATGAAAATGTAGAAGATGTCACAATCCTCTAGGAGTAGATGAATCAAGAGCAAGAGCAAGAGCAAGTGAATCAAGGATAGCCTTAAGGTGATCAACATCTAATTAACCTAGATTTGGAATGACAATAAGTGATATTTTTTTATGTTTTCAAAGTCATTATACTTAAGCGAGTCTATATTAGAATATATACATGTTGTTTCTTGAGTCCAACTTTTCTTTTATTTTATAAAGACAAATCATTATAATTTAAATCATGTAATGATGTTTTAACTACTACTCTACATTTTCTCATAATAGCAATTTGAATTTATTAATTATTTATAATAATTTAATGAGAAAAAACTAAAGAATAGGAACATATATTACATTAGGGAGTAATATTAAAAATAAAACATATATTACATTAAGGAATAATATTAAAAATAATTATTCATTGTATTGATGATTGTTTATATATGATAATCTATAAATATGTACATTACTAAAGAGATTTGGGATCGAGTAAGAAAAATTGTTATTATATTCACGAGCTTAACACAATCGTCTACAAGCATGCCATGTAGGTAAACCAAGTTTTAAACCTAGACAATGTCTTTATATGGGATGGCAAACATATTTTAGCGTGGGACATTTATCATTACATAGTTAATATAACACAAATAAATAAAAAAATTAAACACAACATAAATTAAAAAAAATTAAAAACATTTTATTTTCACATCACATTTTTATTTTAAAATGTAAAGTTGATATCACATTTTAAAAGAGTTGATATACACAATTGGAAAAGGTATCAATACTATCCGAAATAAAATAGGGTTGTTTAAGGATGACAGAAATTCACTCGGATGCAGATTTCTTGCTGGAATTTGGTAAAAAAAATCCAAAAAATCAGAATGTTTGAGTGTTTGAATCAGTTTTTTTTTTTTTTAATATGGTGGAAATAGAATCAGCACCATCAAACCCTCAGAGAAAAACAACTACAACTCAAATTTTGCAAAATTAAATTTCCATTATTTTCGGAGCTAATTTATAAATTCTTTAACCTATACTAAAGAAATATACTAATGATGAAGTCATGTTTTAATGATGAAGTCATCTTTTAGATATATATAAAATATTACAACATACGATATTGACATTAAAATAAGGAAACTACGAAGCTATATGTATGTGTGGCAGCGAAAGCTGAGCATTTTCCTCCTCTTTGGGAGACGGTGCATAATTTGGTTTAGCCAGAGTTTTGAAGCGGATACACCTCGCCATCACAAAACTGTTCAATCAGACCAAACACATCCCATGCCATCCTTAACTTTACTCCCATTGGCCATTTTTAGGCCAACCAATTACCTATGACATGTAAGAAATTGATATAATGGTTGCATTGCTTATATTTCTATTTACGCTTCTTATCCACTTCTTTAGTATATTAAGGTTCTAAGTATTTATTGCCATAAATTATTGATACAGATACTAATGATTTCTAAATGAGAATTTCCAAATTTATAGAGGTTTATTTCCAAAGTAACTATTGCGATTTTGGTTTGGTTAACCTTTTCGATTTTATAAGAGGTTTTTTTTTTCTTCTTGAGGCTGAGACACTTCCTCTATATTTTTCAAAGGATGCATGTGGGGGATATATTCAAGTAAATGCCAATATATAGGGGTAGTTTCAAAGACACATTAAACTAGTGTATTCATCTTGGTTTTGGATTTTAGATTATATAAGATTTATTAATATATATGTTAGTGATAACCTGGCTTGATGCTTAGACCTATGTTATAGGTTTAAAGCATGATAATATACATTGTTTATTTATTAGGTAGGTAATTATTTCCATAACTTATAAGTAAATAACTATTTCCACATCTTATTTTAATTTTGTATATAGGTTTATTATGTTTATAATATTAATAGAATTAAAAGATGTAAGTGAATAGTAAAAGGTTTGAGTCTATGAGAGGTAAAAAAGAGGATTATCAATATATAATATTTTATTGTTTCTTTATGATCATTAAAAGTTGACTAATTTTAGGATATGACTACCCAAGATAAGGATATACATACTTCTTGTGAAGGAACTTGGTCTTTTCTTAGCCTTGAGTACATGATTTATGATTTTAGGCATGCAAGTTTCTTCTTTGATCATTATTCTCCATTCACATTATCCATGCTTGTTGTTCTCATCATGCTTTTTCTTAGACTTGCTGTTGTACATATGTGAAAATCATAACTAAATTGATCTTTGAAGCTAGAGAAGAGATCATCCTGGATATTAACTAGAAATCCATAGTTCTTAGTAGAAGAGGTTACATTGCTTACACTAGAGCACTAGAGGAAGAGGGGATTGCATGGGGAACAATATTGTAGCTAAATGATCTCCTTCCCTATTGTTGTGTATGGACGAGATGGAAGATTTTGGTTAGTTGAGGATGTGATGTGACCCGACCCACACGAGCCCACACTTTACACCTGAGCTTGGCTTTACACTTGGTTTCGGATTTTATGACATGGCGGATCTTGTTTGTTGTCACTGGCGGTTGTATGTGGTGTGGCAATAGATATTTTGCGTTGGTAATGGGAATGTTTTTAATGCAACATTCAATGCCCAGCTACAAGCCTCGAGCCTGGTTCCCTCCGTTCACTCTTTGCCACAATGCTTTGGTGGTCTGGTCATTCGCGACTCTTCCATGCTGCTGTGTAGTCCGGTGAGGGTTTTGGTAGCTACCCTGTATGGCTCCGCCTCAGGCGCACATGGCAGTCTATGTTTTTCTTTTGGTTCTGTTTGCAAAGGAATGTTGGCCTTCTCAGCTTGGCGGTGTGGTTGTCTACGGACTCCTTCTGTGGCACGAACCTGCCTGGGTTTTGGAGGTGTGTTTGTGTGAGTTCTTCCCCGGATGTAAGTCCCCTGGCCTCATTCAGTCGTTAATCTCTTGAATTTGGTCTCTTGTATGGTGTTTTCCCCTTGCTGTTGTTCTCACTACTTTTGGTCTTTGCTAGATTTGTAAACTGGTTTTATTGTTGGTGATTATGAACACGGGTAGTAGGGTAAGCGGCTTCTGCAACTACGAACAGGTAAATACTCTTCTCCCTGATTTAATCCCCCCTTCGTCTGGCGTTGAATCTAACCAGGGGTGTCCCTCTGTCTTAGGTTTTATCACTTTGTCAGCGGCTCTGTTTCATAATTCATTGGTCCGACTTGCTCAAGTATGCTAGGGCTTTCACTTGCCCTCTATTCAACTCCTTGCTTCTGGTATTGTTGTAACAGTGGCTAACAGAACCTTGTTTGCTTATGCAAGTCTGTGGTTCGACCTAGGCGCATGGAATCCTTTACGGTTTGGTCTTCCAACATAACAATCCCTTTTATGGTAGGCTCTGGTGCCTAAGACCTATTAGTTTACAATAGGGGTTTTGTTTTGGTTCTTGAAGGGTCTGTCATTTGTTGTCTAGTAGCCACATTTAGTTCGAAATGTTGTCAATGGAATATAGCTTGAACCTGATTTCGACTTCTGTTTTGATTAACTGTTCTGTTTGGTAAAAATAACCGGACTCTGTTATGGAACCCTAACCTAGGGTTTGTCCTTCCTGGATGCTGATACTCGTCTTTTGTTTATAATGACTGTTATATAAATATGGTTTGAATAACAATGGTTATGGATACTATTCTGCGAATCTTTGTTTAGTTGCGGAAATTGAAAGGTTTTTCAGAGTTACCTGTGTTTCATTTCGTTACCTCTAACATTCGTCTTTGTTATAAAATCATTAGCAACCCCGTCGTGCTTTGATGTTCTTGTCACACTCTCCACTTGCGTATTCTCGTTCTGTCGTATGTGTGAATTCGTTCCTGGTTGCTTATTTGATGTGAATGTTAAGAAATACGACCTACAGTGGTCGATCTTGGTTTGCTGGAACTGTTTTTAATAATACAATAGATAGAAATACAGTGTACAGTAATAGGCAATGAAACAGATGGACTCTTTATGAAAAAAATAAGATCTGTCTTTTCCTTTATTTCTCTATATGAAATTGCTGAACCCTCCTCTGGTCTTACATTGCTGTTTTTATACATTCTTAGTTACAGTTAATTGAAATTGTCATTGATTTCAGTTGAGCATGCATGATATGGTTGGTAACCACAGTTCGGTTGACATTACAAGATCTTTATTTAGACAGTTTTTGTCTTTTCTCTTCTAAGTTGACAGATTAATTTTTAACTATTGTTTTCTTACAGTTGGGACCAAAACAACCCTAACCGCCCATTTAACTCTGACTTGACATAGCAACTTAAAAATAAAACAAATTAAAATCCTACCTCATGACCTCATCAACTAATTAAAAAAAACAATCTAGATACTCAAACAATCTTCCAACCTGGCAGAGACTTCACCCGGTCATGGTGAGCTAGATGTTCCTGCATCAAGATGGATTGTTGTGTCTAGAAAAACTAGTCCCATATTCCCCCTTTAAAAGTCTAGGTTGGGTTGTGTGAGAGAGATCAAATCCAACCATTAGTAATTCACCCTTGTGTTGTCATAATCTTGACTTTGGGTTGGTGTTTATAATAGAGTGCCTATAATTGGGTGGAAAATCATTTGATTTCTATGGATTGGTGGTGACTTCTAGAAAATATTCAATTTTGTAATACAAATCTAATATGATGTATTTGAATTCAATAAGTAATTAGGCAAGAGTTAATATGCTTATAGTCAATTCTAGAATGAATAAATGAGTTGATTGTATTATATGTTTAAATATATTAATATCATCAATATTGTTGCATTATTTGTCAATATCCATTTTGAGTTTACCATTTTATAGAATATGTAACACCCCTTTTAATCTCCAATTTTTTTGTATTATGTAATTAAGAATGATAATGTTGGGAGGGCCAACACAAATATTTTGCTAGATTTCATTCGATGTAAATATTCATCTTTATTTAATATATTGATAAAACTAAAGAAGAGAGTTGTCAACATAGATCCGAATATCTGAAGGAAGTTATAAGGGGGATTTGGGAAGTTTCCTATCTTGCCTAAGTTCAATGTTTGGATTTCTAATTTGGTAGTTGAACTACCTAAATACCAACAATTATGAGAAGGAATAAGAGTGATATAGAATTTCTCTAGAGGTATGGGTTGCATACCCATTCTAGAGAATTTGGATTAACCATGCATGCCAAGGAAAGGACCCGTATTCTCATGCTAAGCAGAGTGTGTGGGGTTAGAGTAAGTGGATTGTAGACAATGAATTGCAACTGTGAACAAAAAAATTAGAAATAAGAGTGTGAATAGTGAGAAGGGGTAGCAAAGAGCAAAGATTGTATGGTATGTAACTTGCAATGTATTGTGAATGTGAACTGGTTAACCCTTGGAATGAATCATATTGACATGTGGATTCTAAGAAGTCTATGAATTTGACTAGAAAGTGAGAGAAACATCCTTCTGAATTGCATAATCTCATGTAATGTTGTGGACTACCTAATTGGTGAGGGAAGTTGGTGTTCAAGCCTTAATCCTAAGCTAGAGGGCCAGATGGATTACTGATAAATCTTGTTAAAGTTAAGCACAAAAATCATATTGTTGAAGCCAAGCACAAGAAGTAGTTTGTTGAAGTTATGTACAAAAATAAAATTATTGAATTTATGGAAAAAATCCACTAACAAATGGAAGTATCGAGGAAATACTAGGTAATTGAAGGGATCTCTTAATGTTATGCAAGCCCAGTGTGGCCACATTGTGAAAGATAACATGCCTTGGCTCAGTGGATGAAAGGAAACATACTAAATCCCTATGTATGAAGGAGGGTAGCCCTCATGGTCTCTACCATGTTTGAATCCTTGATATTACCTAAGTGAGGCTTCCTTTGAAGGCATCGGATCTTGCTTAGGGGTTTTTACCTGCAAGAAAGCTTGCAATGTTGTGAAGCCTATGATTGGGTGGAGTGTAGCTCTCCCTTCTTCAATTTCTAGAGAGCTTAAGTAACTCAAATAAGTGTAAGTATATCCTTTTTAATGAATTATAGTGTTGTTTAGTATTTCATAAATAATGCTATGTTGATTTATAGAGTATGTCAAAATGATGAACTAAAGAAATGCGTATTGTTCTTGGTTAGCAATGTCACTTCCTTTATTACAAAATGTTGTATGTATAAGTAATATTTAAAATATGTTACTTGTAATGAATCTGAGATGCATGGTTTTATGAATTAAAAAGGCACAAGTTAAATTGAGCCTCAGGCTTGTCATGTTCTTGTTAGCATATCTAGCCGTTGCTAAGCCAATAACGGGATTAAACAATTGTGTTGTATCATTGAGTTGGAGAGAGAATACTTGGAGGTTCCCTTGATTGGATTCATATGAAAAGGATTTTAAGTCTCTATATGTGATGTTTCTAAGGGATAGGTTGTAGACCTATTGTTAAGGAGTTTGGGAACCTGTTTCCTCAGTGATAAGGCAAAATGTTGGATTTTCTATTTGTTTGGAGTTAAGACTTGATGTTTGCAACCAAAAGGAGTGAGAAGAACCTCATCTATATTGAGGTTAAGTTGTGGAATTAGCCTTTGACCATATTTTGTTCCTTCTTGTGATGATGTATGTTTAATGGTAGTGTTGGAAAGCCTTTAAAGGTTGGTGGTGACTTCTATTTCCTATAATATTTCTGGGAAGTAATGCATAGTTATATTCTTTTATAGTCCTCAAATAGAATGAAAAATCCCTTTTACCAAAAAAAATCTTCTAGTTAGAAAATATTTGGAGCTAAATTTGGAAATTTAGGGATTGAGTAATTTTATCCCTATCCCTTGGTCATATGGGTAGGTGGGGTTGTGGCTAGATGCTTAGCCATAAATGGCTTAAGAAAGAAGGACCATTAAATCAACCTCAATTCATTGGGACCATTTTTGGGGTTCTTGGTGATTCGATAAATCATTACATCGAGAATTTGAACTCAATATAGTTTTGTGATGTGTCATGGTGGTTTTGTAGCCTAGGACCAACTTTATCTACAACAAGTCAAGATCAAATGAATCTCTTGTTGGCATGGTGGCTAATTAACAATCTGTTAATTGATTTATTCTTTCCATTTATGTCAGTTGAAATTCATCAACAAGACAAGAAAAATGGGAAAATCCAAATTCTATTAATGAAGAGAGACAAATACCTAAGATCTATCATGTGATGAGATCGAAGACCCATATTTTTTCGATATCCATATTGGAGATTTATCATCCCATTTCTTAACTATAATTACCTACTCCTTTTCCAAAAGATTCATGAGAAACACATGCATGTTCTCCAACTCCCACTCACTATGTGACTTCCTCAAGGTAGGGTGAATAAATTCTAAGGCATCCAATCTTGGTTTGGTTTTGTGATCTTGGAACTAGTTTAGGTGAGATCACGGTAGCTTGATGGTATGGGTGGTTTAAAATTTGGATTCCTTGGTTGATTATGTCTTTGTTGATACCATGAGATCCCATTATTCATGCTTGGAATATGCCACGAGGGTGATTGGTTGAAATACATATTTGGTTCAACCCAATCTATGGTCGGCTAGTACGTGGAAGTCCCTAACTTGGTTGGATTTTTCATAAGTTTATATGAGTTATTATTCTAATGTAATTAATGACCACATATACTTGTTATTATGTGGATTTTATGACTGAAATTTCATGGTTTCTATTTTGGTTATATGCTACTTATAAGCATGCTTCTACGATGTTCTCTAGATATGGATCTTGTTCATGATTTGATAGTTTATTGAATGGTTGATGAATGCCAGGCTAACAAGTGTTGTTAAAGCTAGCTTGAGAGGGCATTGAGCCTTCTTAGTGATCCTCAGATGAAGTTTAGAATTTTATGATCAAATACGCATTCATGACCTGTAGCTTATATGTTTACCATATGTTTGATGAAATCTCTATTATGTACTGGGCATGATCTGATCAAGATCTTGTTCAAGTTTTGAATGGTTATCCTTATTGTCACCTTAAGTTACAAGAAATTATGGGCAGTGTTCTCGAGGCTTGGTTGAAAAAGAGTCAGAAATCTCGTGATCACATGCACAGAACAAGGGATTTTGGGTCATAACCACATGCAGGTAATCTTATGGGTACAGTTGGAGCCTCATAATTGCATGTAGAGTGTGGCAAGGGTGTGGTTGGGGTGTTAGGTTAGTGAAAAGGAGTTCCTGCTTAGGGATTGATCACCTGTGATGGTTGTTAGGCCCTTGAGTGGTTTGTAGTCCCCGAGGGATGTCAGTAAGCCTTTAGTTTGTGGGTCCCACTTCCATAACTAGAACTTGGAGGTCGGGTCATATTGTAGCAACACTCAACTCATGTTTACGCTAGAGAGCTTGTAAAAGTGGGTAAATTTGTGAGGGGGCATTTACAAGGTGGTATCAGAGCGAGGTTGTGGTACTAGACCTCAGCGTAAATGTATATGGCTATGCATGCATGTTGATTGCATATGTGCCTAATATGCATGCATTGGTATGGTTACAACCATCATGCATGTGATTATTATTGCAATTTTGTGTTATCATGTATGATGTTGATATATATATATATATATATATTATATATATATATATATATATATATATATATATATATAATATATGTATGTATGTATGTATGTATGTATGTATGTATGTATGTATGTATGTATGTATTGTATGTATGTATGTAATGTATGTATGTATGTATGTATGTATGTATGTATGTATGTATGTATGTATGTATGTATACATATACATATAAACATATAAACACACGCGCACACACACACACACACACATATATATGGTCTGACTTGTGCAGATGAGATAACCTCCCCTGAGATACATTGAGGTATGATTTTATCATGTTTTCTATTTGGTTGATATAACATGGTATGCTTATAGCAAGAAGAATATCAGAGATGACAAGTAGAATGGTGGATTATAGTTCATGTGACTCTCCTTACAAATTAGTTGAGTAGCAAGGAGATGAGTATTCTCCTGATATAGTAGATACCTTGAGAAGTTTGAAGGCAAAAATTAGAAGTTGCAAGGAAAATAATAACAAGATGATTGAGACACAGTAAATGCCTTCCAGAGCTCAAGAAAAACAAGTCGAGGTTAATGCAGTGATCCTTCAGAGCCTATCAGATTTGCAGAGACAGGGACAACTAAGGATTAGTCATGGATAAGAGGCAAGGACTAATGGGGCATATGGTAGCAGTTCTCGATCAAGATATAGGTTACAGATGATATAATCAGAGGTGGCAGATGGTTGGATACACCTTATAGGAGAGGCAATGCTTATGGGTTCTATTCTATTTCTAGTTCATAGAGAAATCATCGTCATCACCACCATCACCTTATAGGAGGAGTGAGATGCAGTACTTTCCAGAAGAGTTCAAGAATTCAAGCCTCCTATGTTTGATGGATAGATGAAGAAATTAGAAGATGTAGAAGCATGGAAAATTAGGATGAAGAAGTTCTTCGGATTGCATGATTATTCAGAGAATATGAAAGCTAATATAACAATCTTCAATTTCAAAGGAAAAGCAGATATCTAGTGGGAAAATGTGAAGCATGTCAGAGGCATGAAGGTAGAAGAGTTGAGTTGGCATGAATTTTAAAGACTGTTTAGAAAGAAGTACTTGTTTGAGACATATTATGATGGAAAGGCCAAGGAATTATATGATTTGAACATGGGTTCCATGATAAATGATGTGTACACAACCAAATTTCTGGATTTTTTGAGGCATGTGCCTTATCTGAAGGATGAGAAGACACAAGTCCAAAGGTTCATCAGTGGACTTCCATTAGAATTCAAGGATAAAATTGAGTATCATGAGCCTCATTCCTTGGGAAATCGAAGCATTGTTATGAGCAATTGAAGCGCAAGACTGGGCCTAAACAAGATTGGAAGGGGAATGATAAGGCTAAAGGAAAATGGCCTCAAAAGTAAGGAAGACCTCAAGATGAAGGTGAGAAAGAAAATTTGGCTCCTTATAAGAAGTTTAATGCAGCTGATAAGGGACATGAATCTAAGCCTGGAGAGCATCATAATAAAGGTAGTGGAAGAGAACCATTGCAGTGTTGGATTTATGGCAAAGGCCATTGCAAGAAGGATTTTCCATTGTAGCAAAGTGGAAGGCCACACTACAGTGCTCAGGAGGCACAAACAATTGGGGATGTTGGTAAGAGCATTCCTTGAATCTATGAAACACTTGATAACAGACAAGTAGAACATCAGGCATCCATTATTGAGATGGAAGGTGAGCTCTGTGATCAAGTTGTTTCCATTTTGATTGATCTTGGATCTAATTATAGTTATGTTAGTCCTGACCCAGTGGATAAGTGTGGATTGAATAAATAAGTGCATCAGAGTTTTGGTTGGTGTAGTTGGCTACAAGGACTAAGAAAATTGTTCACCACTGGGTGAGATCTTGTGCATTTGAGATGAATAGTATGCATACATCAACACATCTAAATGTGCTTCCTTTGGGATCATATAGTATGATTTTGGGCATGGATTGGTTGTTTACTCAGAGGACCAAGGTAGATTGCTATGAGAAGGCTATTGAGTGCCTAGATGATGATGGAGAGAAGAGGATTATGCAGGGAAAGAAGAAGCATACATCAGTGAGAATGTTTACAACCATGAAAGCTAAGTGCAGTTTCAGGAAGGGGTGTGTATTGTTTGCAGTGCATATTTCCAGTGACAAAGGGAAAGATGATGAAGTCCTAAAGAGGTACCCTATTTTGCAGTAGATTTAGGATGTGTTTCTTGCTGATATTCTAAAGTTACCTACTCATAGATAGGTGTAATTTTCTATTAAGTTGATTTCGAGAGAAGCACCAACATCTCAGGCACTGTATAGGATGAGTACTACAGAGTTGGTGGAATTGAAGTTACGACTTAAGGAAATGCTTGATAAAGGATACATAAGGCCAAGTTTGTCACCTTGGGGTGCACCTGTTATCGCAAAACCTTCTCCAGATAGGCTGCTAACCAGGAAGACCTCAACTAACTCTTTCAAACCAACTTTTGGCTGAGGCTTAGCCTCCCCAACCTGAGAGGGCTCTCTCACTAGGTTTAAGATTTTAGTAAAAGATTAGATGGATAATTCTATGAAACAAGTGAAGAAGTATGAATGGTTAAACACAATCAATAAACATCCATTGGGCTTATGGAGTTAGAAAATGTTTCAGTATGACAACAATATTATCTTAACATGGAAGTTAGGGCATTAAGAGTTCAACATATCAGTAACACATAAGAACATGTAGGAAACACAGTCTACAAATACATGAAGGAAGTTAGAGCATTGCCAATGAGTTCTAAGTAACATGCATTCACACCACTGCAAATGAGGAAATGAGGATAACCATAAGACAATCAAACATTGAACTCTTTTTTGAATCCTCAGTAGTGAAGCCAAACTCTATATTACATAAAGAAACACAGTCTTCCATAATGACACAATATGAGTGTTCTTTCAAAAATTTCCAACCCTTGGTGCATTACATCTCTTGTCATATATATAGTTTCCTTACAAGCTTGAATTCCTTCCTCAAGCAAGAGGGGAATTCAAATTTCTCTAGATCTGACACCTATTGAACTTTAAACAAACTATTAATTACAACTGACTATAAACTAACAGTCTTAGAGACCTAATTTGACTAGGAGTGTAACTCGTTATCTATGCTGGCAACAACCTTAGCTATGAAAACAAACTCATTCTTTGACATCTGTCCCTCTTTGGCTTGAGTGATGACTTTAAAATTCATGTTGGCCTTTGATTGCTTGTCCTTTAACTGTCCCTAGATACTAGGAAAATTGCCCCTGTTTTTTCTACTTTGGTCTCCAATGTGGTTCCTCGAATTCTGCTAACCATTTTGTCCCTTTTAATAACATGTGATGCCTTGAATTAGACCAAAGGTCCTGCTCATATACTCGTGCTAAGATAAAACCCCTTAGATGTTGGTTGAAGCATGACAACTGTCTGAGCTACGAAATGACTACTGTTTTCGTAGCGCAGAGTTTGGAGTTATTAAATGCCTCTGATTCTTTGAATTTTCCTGTGCCTAGTATTCAAAATTTTTGAGGTGGCCCTTTTGTATCTTTTGCAGTAGCATTCTTTCATAATGGTTACCCCTTTTCATTTCAAAATTGATTAAAAAAAACAAAACTTGCAGCTTCAGCAATTTCGTAACGCACTACGAAACTGTTGTGTGAGTCAAAAACATAGTTTTTGTCATTCTTGGGATTTTTATGGCTTCTCCATATGAAAATGGGCCAAACAAAACTGACATTGTCCATCCAAAAATAATCTTTAATCTTCAAAAAGTAAGTTTCGCATCAAAATTGTGTCAAAATTTCTTCACTTACTGTCAGGTTCATTTATGCTGAGACTGTTCTTCTGGTTCATTCAGTTGAATCTTCAAATCTTTAATCTGTCTTTTCATCATTCAGATTTTAGTTCTTAATTTTTCACTGACCCTTTTGATATATCTTGCCTCTTTTATTGCAGGAACGGTCCAAGTGAAATATTAGTGATGATTGCACACTGCTTCATATCTTGGAACTTTCCCCTCTTCCCAACTGGCTATCACTCTTTTGAACTTTGCTTTTTCAACTACATGTTTCCTTGCCCTTTCCTTGAGTTGGGAAATCTCAAGATTAGCAGTCACCAATTTCTTTTTGATCTCCTCAAAGATATCTTCCTTATGAGTGATAATTGTCTTGCCTCTATCATCTTTGTGCACTAGTGATGATTGTACTGATGGAACCACCGACTCTTCAAAGAATTTTGCAACCACCCCTGTCTCACTTGCTTCATGCTCCGCCTCTTGTATTCTTCTTAAATGTCTAGTCACAGGTCTTCTTGGATTGAACACAAACTCTGATACCTGGTCATCAAATTGAAGCTTTTTAGAAGATTTAACTCTTTTTGTTTTGTTCTTACCTGCTTCAAGTAAATCTGCTTGGACCAGAGGAGTTTCTTCTATATCGATAGCCTGGAGGAGATCATTCAAACTTCCCTTTGAAGCTGGGCTTTCATTAGCAATCAAAGTCTTCCCCTTTTCCTTGGCTAATTGACTTCTTGTTACTCTTCTTTGGACAGTTTTATCAACAAACTGCTCTTGTACCACCTCATTGATCTGAACCTTCTTCCTCTGTGACTGTTGAGGGGTGCCTTGAACTACTAGTGGTGTCATAGGCTCCTTCACCTGCTTTCCAGCTTTCAATTTCACAAACCTAGTTGATCTTGTTTCCTCCTGATGACTTACTGCTAGTGAAGAAATCTCCTTAGCATTAGAACTAAGTCCTGTTTCTGTTTTAAAGCCTGTCATAAACAAGAAAGCAGTCCATTCTCTTCCAATCTTTTGAAGCTCATATAAAACAATCAACTTGATCAACCCATGATGGAATAAGGAGGTTTCACAAGCTTCTTTCTTCAATTGAACCTTATCAGACATTTTTCCTAAGCTACGAAACAGGTAAAAAGGTAAAACAAGAGATATTTTTCTAGTGAAATGTAAGAGGAGCTTAAAATGGTAAGAGTACACCTTATGATATCTTCCCTCACAGATAAAACATCTTTGGATGCATGTCAGCAAGTTGGCATATGAATCCTTTACATAGCTTCGGGGCACTGATTTGGTTAAGTTTGAGCCTATGAATTCTGGCTTCAAAAATTCTTGGTAGGGTGCCATTTCAAATTTAAAGTTCTTGAACCATCTTTCCCGGCCTCTTGGTATCTCAGTGACTGCATATATGAATTTAGGAGAAATTGGAATTTCTAGCACTCCAACTCTTGAATTCAAACCAGTGAAATTGAAAACAAAATCTTTGGTTACTTGAACGTGACCGCCTTGAAGTTTTTCACAGAATCTCCAACAGCCCACATGTTTGAATGCATGTTCAACCTCTCTGCTTCTCATGAGCACATCTAAACCTTCAGGCTCAGCTCTAAGACATCGGCCTGATCTATGATATTTCCTTTCTTCAGACATGTCTATGAAATCCCCACAAGGAAACTTGAAGATAAACCTGCACTGTATTGGTTTGAACACTGCCTCGCTTGAATTTGAAACTGAGAACTGCCTCGCTTGAGCTTTCAAAAAGTTCTGATGAGTGCTATCCTTAAGCTTTCCAATTGTCTTCTTACGCATGAAAGGAACAGGGGAAAAACCAAGACTAGTTCACCTCACATTCCTTTTTTTTTAATTTGAAAGAATGCGTACAAGACATCTAACAAATCTAATGATGAGAATGAATGGCTACATGTGATAGGCATGGTTTAAGGACAGACACATGGTGATGAAATATTAATGGATTTTGATGGAAAAGACAGCTAGACAAGATTTGGCACGAATACCCGATTTCGTAGCGCAACCAGTGCAAATTCTGTGTTTTGCACTATGAAATCTCCTAGTTGCAAATCCTTATTTTCGTAGTGCACATAGTGTATTTTTATGAGTTTGTGCTATCAAAACTCCTAGTTGATTTCATAGCGCATGTCAACTTTAAAACAGTCTTAACACATGACACCTATGAACCCATGTGGGAATAATGATAGTTAAAACAAGATTGCTGACCTTATTTAACAATGGGAGCAAGACTCTATCCTATGTTTTAGACTCAAACAAAACAATAAAAATGACTTGACCAAGACTGACTTACAACTTTGAAACCATACAAGTTGTTCAATTTTTTTTTTAGCGATAAGAGTGGCTCCACTTGGGATAGTGTGTCCTTGTCGTACACTAAGAACTCGCAATTCCTGTGCTTCATCCACTTATGATAAACAGAAATTTATTTGACAAGCATCCCCTTTAAGGTTCTTGGGCCTTCACCATGGACTTAAGGCTTCTATTTCAGCTTGTCATTATTAGCAAAAAACTGATAAAACGCATATAAACAATGTTATGAGAAACTGATAATACTTCAACAATGATAATGCCTTAGGAACCTACCATTAATAGGTCCTCCAGCATATGACCCTCCATCAATTTCCTGTATAATGTAAGTGTTGTTTCCATGGAAAGCAACAATCTGATAAGGACCTTTCCACAAATTCTCAAACTTAATGTGCTTGCCTTTTTCTTCGATTTTGGCCTCCCATTTCAACACTTTGTCATGGATCTGGAAACTAACTTCTTTGATATTTTTATCAAATGTATTCTTGATTCTGTTCTGACCGTGTTGATGACTATCATATACTTCATTTCTCTTCTCCTACAAGGCTATTGGCTGATTGATTCTCCTTTGAATGACATTTGGTTCCTCTTCTAGTCCTTGAATTAGTTTCATTACTGGCACTCCAAGTGATGTTGGAAATCTAGCTTCAACATCGTACACTAATTCATATGGCGAAGTGCCAATAGATCTCTTTGTACAAATCATATCAGCCCACAAGGCATACTTCAATTTCAAATGTCGAGCTTTCTTGTTTTCCTACAACACCTTTTTAATGATCCTTACAATGCTTTTGTTTGATGATTCAGCAAGACCATTCCCTTGCGGATAGTAAGCAGTAGAGTGTTCAAGAGTAATGTGATATTGGTGACAAAAGTTAATCATTTTCTTGGACTTAAAAGCTTCAGCATTATCAGTAATAATCTTCATTGGGCAGCCAAATCTAGACAATATGTTATTTTCTAGAAAAGAGATAATTACTGAATCATTAGCTTGCCTGGTTGGAATCGCTTCTATCCATTTGGTGAAGTAATCCATGGCTGTGAGAATCCAGCGATGTTTCCCTGATGAAGTAGGATGAATTTCTCCAATAAAATCCAATCCCCATTACTGGAAAGGCATCTCCACATATATAGGAACCAAAGGCAAAGGCACAATCTTTCTTCTTCCTTCAAAGATTTGGCATTCATGACATGCAGCCACCCTTTTGTAAATGTCTCTAAACATAGTTGGCCAAAAATATCCAGCTCTTAAGATCTTAATTGCAGTAGCTTTCCAATAATGGTGTCCTCCACAGTCTCCTTTATGAAATTCTTCAATCACTTTATCAGCTTCTTCTTCAAGGAGATAGTTTAACAAAATCCCTCCTACATCTTTCCAAAATAGATTTTGGTCATATACAAAATATATTAAGAAATTCAGCTTGACAAACCTTGCTTTGGACTTTGTTAAATTGTCAGGAGCTTTATTATGCTGTAGAACAAAAGCCACATCCTTGTACCATTATGAAACCAAGAATTTATCATTGATTTAGATCAATTCTTCCTCGCTTTCAGAAATTTTTGAGATTTCTGCATTCAGATTTATGTCAAGACAATCCAGATTTGACTGAGTCATTAGCTTTGCCAAGCCTTGAACCTTCTCCAGTTTGGTAGGTTTGATGTCAATATCATATTCTAGCAATTTAGCTATCCATTTTCCCCTTTTACCATTTGGATCTACTTGTGTTAGAATGTCTTTTATGACAACACTTGGGACATATGCCACAATATGAGAATGTAAAACATAGATTCTGAAATCTTTTATAGCTTTCACCAAGGCATAAGCTTACTTTTCTAAAATATTGTACTTCAGTTCAGCGTTTTCTAATGTCCTACTAAAGAAAGAAATAGGCTATTCAGTACCTTGTTTTCCTTTTTGTAGCAGAACTCCAACAATTGTACTCTCAGAAGCAAATGTAAAAATAAGAAATTCCTTGGTAAAATCTGGGCTGATGAGTATCGGTGCTTGCGTAAGTGCCTTCTTGATTTCCTAAAAATATTTCTTTGCTTCAGCTGTCCACTTAAAGTCCACTCCTTTCTTTAACATCCTTGTTATATCCTTGACTATCTCAACAAAATTAGGAATGAAGTGCCTAACAAACTTCACCTTTCTAAGAAAAGATTGGATCTCTTTCCTACTTCTTGGCAGATCTACCTTTTGAATTGCATTAACTCTATTAGGATCAATCCTAATTCCTTCTTCAGAAATAATATGACCAAGTAGCTTGCCTGATGTTAAAGCAAAGATACTTTTGGTGGGATTAAGAGAAATACCAAACCTTCTACATTTCAGCAGAATTCTTTCAAGGTGCTTCAAATGATCTTCTTCTCCCTTTGAAAAAACTGTGATGACATCAAGATAAACAACCACTGATTTATCCTTTTCTTCAGCAAAAGCAATATCCATTGCTTTTTGAAAGGTGGCCCCCGCATTCATGAGACCAAAAGGAATCTTGGCGTACATGAATGTACCCCATGGCGTTGTGAAGGCTATCTTCTCTTGATCATCCAGATGCACAAGAATCTGATTGTACCCTGAGAAGCCATCAAGCATAGACATTCTTTGTGAACCAACAATATTTTGCAGAATTAAATCCATCTTGGGAAGAGGATAGTTGTCTTTCAATGAAGCCTTATTCAAATTTCTAAAGTCAATACAAATTCTGATCTCTCCATTCTTCTTATTGGGACAATGATTTTGGCATCAAAGAGTTTCTTAATTTCCTTTTCAATTAATGGCATGAGAAGAGGATTAATTCTTCTTAACTTTTGTTGGAAAGGTTTCTCATCCTCTTTAATAGGAATAGTATGTTGAATAATAGAGGAATCATATTGTTTTAAATCAGCATAGCTCCAAGCAAAAACATCAACGAACCTTTTCATCATCTCAACATATTTGGCTTTCATATCAGCTAAAAGAAACTTTGAGATTTGAATCATCTTAGGTAGAACTGAAGTCCCTAAATTGCAGCTCTCTACTTCCTCCTCATCAGCCTGTACCTTTGGGGATTTGAACACATCATTTTGATCGAATAACTTCTCAAGAGGAATAAGACCTTTTCGTATTGAATTATTTTTGAATTGTAAGACTTCATAATTCTCTTTTGATTCAACAAACATGTTTTATTGATCCACTTGAGTGCTTTCAAATTCTTCTTTTAATTCAATGAAATTATTTACTTGCTGATCATCTTCAAAGACTTTCCAATTGGTGATGTTATTTAGTATAGCTTATCAATGACTAACTTCCACCTCATACTTTTGAGAAGAATGGATAGGAATGACAAACAAACTTGCGGAAACAACAAGTGAATTTTCAATGGAGTTTTGGTCTCTAGTTTTGATAGTGAAAGAATATGCTTGAAAATTTTCCAACATATCTAACACTAGATTTTTGTATGCTCTCATTCTTACATCCTTTGTTTGATAAGCACCTTCCACTTGTTTAATAAACAATTCAAAATCTCCAAAAATAGAAATGTTTCGAGCCTTCATATTTAACAAGACTTCTAAGCCCAAAATCATAGATTCATATTCAGCCATATTATTTTTACAATCAAAGTTTAATTTGTAAGAGTAAAACTTACTTTCAACACTTGGACTTGTGATCCAAATTCCAGCTCCTACCCCTTCCTTTCTTGCTGATCCATCAAAGTACAAACACCACCATCTCTTCATCTCTTTCTCATTTCCTTGCTGATTTTCTGAGTGCTGATTTTCTGAATGCATCTCTTCTGATCCACTATCAAATGTCTCATTGAAAAGAATGGTAGATCCATCCAAGTTCAGTATCAAATGAATAAATAGGAAAATTTTGAGGTTTGTCTTTGCTGCTTACCATATAGGCCATTTTGGTTTCCCGATACAATCTCCTTTGCTCACCAAAAACGGGGATGGTAGCATAAGTAAGGTCCATCTACATTGTGCCTTTGATTTTTGCTACCCATGATCTTGACAACAACATCCCAAACTTTGGTGGAATGTCAGCCACAACAATGTCCATGACAATTGTCTTTGTTGGGATTTGTGTTAGACCAACAACAACATCTTTGATTAAACCAATGCATTGGACTCTTTTTGAATCGAAAGAGAATAAATCCTTATATGGTCTTTTTACGTGTAATCCTAACCTCTCCATGATTACCTTAGGCATAAGATTATGAGAAGCCCCTGAATCCAACATAGCATTATGTAAGGTCATATCATGAATACTAATGCTTACATAGAAAGGAGGAAATTCTTCATTTTGATCATCTTCAAGGCTTGAACCCAAGTATATAGTTGGATTATCTTCTTGCACATTTAAGATATCAGTAGCTCCTGGTTGTGAATTTAGCATCCTTACAATCTTACTTATGTATTTATCTACCTTGAGAATTTCACAAAAAGGGACTGATATTTTGATTTTTGCAATTTCATTCTCAAGGTTAAAAACAGAAACAATTTTCTCAACTTCTTTGATAGGAAATGGAGGTTGAATGTCCTTTTTACCAAGAAGAGAGTCATTTTTACCTTTAGCAACCTTTTGGGTATCCTTTTTGGCTTCAACTATCTTTGAAACATCCTTCTTGGGTTGTGTTTTGTTTGCAATAATTGGTACATTTCTATTTCTGATATTGTATTGTTTTTTCATTTCAAATATAGCATGTTGATACCCCTTTAAATAATTTGAAGGCTCTTCTCCTTGTTTTGTCAAACTTGATTCATCATGTTCTTCCTTAGTCAAGAAAATCCATGACATTTCTTCATCAAGACAATGGATAGATTCTTCAGGAATCTTAGGTTCATCTTCTTCATCAACCAAATTCTGCTAAAAAGGAGGTCTCATTGGAGGATCAGGCTGTTGATTCCTATTTTCTCTTGGTATTTGTTCGTTTTGAGGTCTTCTAAATTGAGGATTTCTAAATTGAGGCTCCTGTTGCACAGGAGGAGCAGAGGTGTTTCCAAGAGCTAACCTATCCATCAGCTTCTCCATGGTCTTCATCATTGAATCTATCTTATCTTCAGGAGTTGAAAAGGAAGGCTTCTCTTCTTCCTTCAATTTAGCTTTTCCCATATTTGATTTTTTAGCATCAACCATGTTTACTTCTACTTTTATTGCATCATTCTTCATATCAAAAAGTGTAGCAGAGTCTCTCTCTCTAAGCAACAGAGAAAAATCATAATCAAATGCTTCAGCATATCTCATTTGTGCTAAAGCTTCTGAAGGTTTTAAGCGAGCCGGGATTGAATTAAACACTTTGTTAAACCTCTTTGAGAAGTTTTGAATGGTTTCATCAGGTGCCCTTCTAAGGTTATTGTACTCAGTAAGAGCTTGAACCAGATTAGTTCTATTTCCCCATTTCCTTAGAAAGCTATCTTCAAACTCTACCCTATTATGAATGCTTCCTACTGGGAGGGCTTTGAACCATTTTCTAACTTCCCCGATAAAGGTTTGTGCAAATAATCTTAGCTTCACATCCTCATCATCAACTTCCTCTTTGTCAGCAAAATCATTGAATTTGTCTACATGTTCTTCTGCTATGATTTCTTCATCACCACCCCATGTTGGAATTCTTGCAGAATATTTTCTAGGAAGGTTATGCAAAAAAGTAGGGAGTGCAAGTGGAGAATACCTAGCAGGTACGACCATGATTAAAGGAGGAACAGTAGTGAAAAGAACAAAAGGGATAGAGGATGAAGAACTGATATGAGGAGGACTTCTTAGTGTTTGAAAGCCACTAGGAATAGCAGAAGCAGAAGATGAGGTGTTGATATGAAAAGGACTACTTGGGCTCTACAAACCAATGAAAAATGTACTCCAATTAGGAAGGGGTAAACCAGCTCTAGATCTAAGCAAGACTTCAAAAGGATCAAGTTCTTTCAGTTTATCTAAGGCTTCCCTTTCTAGCAATAATTCAGAAGTAACTACTTCCCAAAATTCCTCGCTATCTTCTTGTGATACTAAGGCTGAGGTATCAATTCCTCTCTTTTGCAAATCTAAAATAATTCCAATGAGCTCTTCTTCATTTTTTGATCTAAACAACACCTCATGAATTTTTTCATCAACTATTTTGTCCTCGGAACTTCTTGAGAATTCAGAGAGCAAAGATTTTGAATAATATGGAGTACCTCCTGTTTCAGAAAATCTTTGTTTGCTCCTTGAAAGAGTGTTGGGATTGTCTATAGGAGTAGGTGGATTTGGGTCAGGATTGCTCCGTGTATATCTCCCTCTCGAAGCCACCTTTAAAAATTTGAAAATGTATGCATTCACCAAGGTAGATTGAAGCCTCGAAAAGTTTTCTGAGCTCCTGCTACCTTCAGAAGTTCAACTTCTTGATTTTGGGAATGAATAATCTTCAGGCTCCTGGTAGATGCACCAAAATGTTATCACAAAACCTTCTCTAGATAGGCTTCTAACCAGGAAGACCTTGATTAACTCTTTCAAACCAAATTTTGGCTGAGGCTTAGCCTCCCCAACCTGAGAGGTCTCTCTCACTAGGTTTAAGATTTTAGTAAAAGATTAGATGGCTAACTCTATGAAATAAGTGAAGAAGTATGAATGGTTGAACACAATCAATAAACATCCATTGGGCTTGTGGAGCCAGAAAATGTTTTAGTATGACAACAATATTAGATTAACATGGAAGTCCGGGCATTAAGAGTTCAACATATTAGTAACACATAAGAACATGTAGGAAACATAGTCTACAAATACATGAAGGAAGTTAGAGCATTGCCAATGAGTTATAAGTAATATGCATTCATACCACTGCAAATGAGGAAATGAGGATAACCATAAGACAATCAAACATTGAACTCTTTTCTGAATCCTGAGTAGTGAAGTCAAACTTTGTATTACATAAAGAAACACAGTCTTCCATAATGACACAATATGAGTGTTCTTTCAAAAATTTCCAACCCTTGGTGCATTACATCTCTTGTCATATATAGAGTTTCCTTACAAGCTTGAATTCCTTCCCCCAGCAAGAGGGTAATTTGGATTTCTCTAGATCTGACACCTATTGAACTTTAAACAAACTATTAATTACAACTGACTGTAAACTAACAGTCTTAGAGACCTAATTTGACTAGGAGTGTAACTCATCTATGCTGGAAACAACCTTAGCTATGAAAAAAACTCGTTCTTTGACATCTGTCCCTCTTCATATTTGGCTTGAGTGATGACTTTAAACTTCATGTTGGCCTTTGATTGCTTGTCCTTTAACTGTCCCTGGATACTAGGAAAACTGCCCCTGTTTTTTCTGCTTTGGTCTCCAAAGTGGTTCCTCAAATTCTGCTAATCATTTTATCCCTTTTAATAACATGTGATGCCTTAAATTAAACCAAAGGTCATGCTCATATACTCGTGCTAAGATAAAACCCCTTAGATGCTGGTTGAAGCATGACAACCGTCTGAGCTACGAAATGACTATTGTTTTCATAGCGCAGAGTTTGGATTTATTAAATACCTCTAATTCTTTGAATTTTCCTTTGCCTAGTATTCAAAATTTCTGAGGTGGCCCTTTTGTATCTTCTATAGCAACATTCTTTCATAATGGTTCCCCCTTTTCATTTCAAAATTGATTAAAAAAAAACAAAACTGGTAGCTTCAGTAGTTTCGTAGCGCACTACGAAACTGCTGAAGCGTTATATGTCATTTTTAGCAGTTTTGTAGCATGCAACGAAACTGTTGTGTGAGTCAAAAAAACAATTTTTTTCATTCTTGGGATGTTTAATGGCTTCTCCATATGCAAATGGGCCAAACAAAACTAACATTTTCAATCCAAAAATAATCTTTAATCTTCAAAAAGTAAGTTTCGCAACGAAATTGTGTCAAAATTTCTTCACTTACTGTCAGGTTCATTTATGTTGAGACTGTTCTTCTGGTTCATTCAGTTGAATCTTCAAATCTTCAATCTGTCTTTTCATCATTCGGATTTTAGTTCTTAATTTTTCATTGACCCTTCTGATATATCTCGCCTCTTTTATTGCAAGAATGGTCCAAGTGAAATATTGGTGATGACTACACACTGCTTCATATCTTGGAACTTTTCCATATTCCTAATTGGCTATCACTCTTTTGAACTTTTCTTTTTCAACTACATGTTTCCTTGCCCTTTCCTTGAGTTGGGAAATCTCAAGATTGGCAATCACCAATTTCTTTTTTATCTCCTCAAAGCTATCTCCCTTATGAGTGATAATTGTCATGCCTCTGTCATCTTTGTGCACTAGTGATGATTGTACTGATGGAACCACTGGCTCTTCAAAGAATTCTACAACCTCCCCTATCTCACTTGCTTCTTGCTCTGCCTCTTGTATTCTTCTTAAATGTCTAGTCACAAGTCTTCTTGGCTTGAACACAAACTCCGATACCTGGTCATCAAATTGAAGCTTTTTAGAAGATTTAACTCCTTTTGTTTTGTTCTTACCTGCTTCAAGTAAATCTGCTTGGACCAGAGGAGTTTATTCTATATCGATAGCCTGGAGGAGATTGTTCAAACTTCCCTTTGAAGCTGGGATTTCATCAGCAATCACAGTCTTCCCCTTTTCCTTGGCTAATTGACTTCTTGTTACTCTTCTTTGGACAGTTTTATCAACAGACTGCTCTTGTACCACCTCATTGATCTGAACCTTCTTCCTCTGTGACTATTGAGGGGTGTCTTGAACTAATAGTGGTGTCATAGGTTCCTTCAGCTACTTTCTAGCTTTTAATTTCACAAACCTAGTTGATCTTCTTTCCTCCTAATGACTTACTGCTGGTGAAGAAATCTCCTTAGCATTAGGACTAAGTCCTGTTTCTATTTTAAAGCCTGTCATAAACAAGAAAGCAAACCATTCTTTTCCAATCTTCTGAAGCTCATGTAAAATAATCAACTTGATCAACCTATGATGGAATAAGGAGGTTTCACAAGCTTCTTTCTTCAATTGAACCTTATTAGACATTTTACCTAAGCTACGAAATAGATAAAAAGGTAAATCAAGAGATATTTTTCCAGTGAAATGTAAGAGGAGCTTAAAATGGTAAGAGTACACCTTATGATATCTTCCCTCATAGGTAAAATATCTTTGGATGCATGTTAGCAAGTTGGCATATGAATCCTTTACATAACTTCTGGGCATTGATTTGGTTAAGTCCGAGCCTATGAATTCTGGCTTCAAAAATTCTTAGCAGGGTGCAATTTCAAATTTAAAGTTCTTGAACCATCTTTCCTGGCCTCTTGGTATCTCGGTGACTGCAGATATGACTTCAGGAGAAATTGGAATTTCTAGCACTCCAACTCTTGAATTCAAACCAGTGAAATTGAAAACAAAATCTTTGGTTACTTGAACATGACCACCTTGAAATTTTTCGCAGAATCTCCAACAACCCACCTGTTTGAATGCATGTTCAACCTCTTTGCTTCTCATGAGCACATCTAAACCTTTAGGCTAAGCTCTAAGACACCGGCCTGATCTATGATTTTTCCTTTCTTCAGACATGTCTATGAAATCCCTATAAGGAAAATTGAAGATAAACTTGCATTGTATTGGTTTGAACACTGCCTTTCTTGAATTTGAAATTGAGAACTACCTTGCTTGAGCTTTCAAAAAGTTCTGATGAGTGTTGTCCTTAAGCTTGCCAATTTCCTTCTTATGCATGAAAGGAACACGGGAAAAACCAAGACTAATTCACCTCACCTTCCTTTTTTGAAATTTGAAAGAATGCATACAAGACATCTAACAAATCTAATGATGAGAATGAATGGCTGCATGTGATAGGCATGGTTCAAGGACTGACACATTGTGATGAAATATTAACGGATTTTGATGGAAAAGACAACTAGACAAGATCTGGCACGAATCCCTGATTTTGTAGCGCAGCCAGTGAAAATTCTATGTTTTACGCTACGAAATCTCCTAGTTGAGAATCCCTGTTTTCATAGCGCACATAGTGTATTTTTATGAGTTTGTGCTACGAAAACTCCTAGTTGAACTCGTAGCACATGCCAACTTTAAAACAGTCTTGACACATGACACCTATGAACCAATGTGGGACTAATGATAGTTAAAACAAGATTGTTGACCTTATTTAACAATGGGAACAAGACTCTATCCTATGTTTTAGACTCCTTAAACAAAACAATAGAAATGACTTGACCAAGCCTGACTTACAACTTTGAAACCATGCAAGTTGTTCAAATTTTTTTTAGTGATAACAACACCAATATTGTTTCTAAAGAATAAGGATGGTACTCTCAAATTGTGCACTGATTACAGGCAGTTGAACAAGGTGACTGTCAAGAATTGGTATCCATTGCCATGGATTGATGACTTGCTTGATTGGTTGAAGGGAGCAACAATATTTTCAAAGATTGATCTGAGATCAAGAAATCATTGCGTACACATCGAAGAAGAGGATATCTACAAGACCGAATTATGTACCAGGTATGGGCATTATGAGTTTGTGGCGGTTCCTTTTAGTCTTACTAATGCTCCAACTAGCTTTATGTGCTTGATGAACAATGTGTTGCATCCTTATCTAGACAAGTTTGTGATAGTATTCATTGGTGATATATTGATATATTCCAAGAATGAGGAAGAGCATGAAGAGAACCTAGAAGAAATGTTGATATTGTTGAGAGACCATCAACTGTATGCAAAGCTCAACAAGTGTAATTTATTTTAGACTCAGATTCACTACTTGGGACATCTTTTTTTGAAGGAAGGGATAGTAGTGGGCCCATAAAATATTAAAGGTATCATGGAGTGGCCATCTCTTAGGAATATGGATGAGGTCAAATCATTCATGGGACTAGTAGGTTATTATAGGAGGTTCATCAGGAACTTCTCAAGGATTGCATATCCTACTACATCTTTGTATATAAAAGGAAAGAAGTTTGAATGGGTTGAGGAGTGTGTAGATAGTTTTGAGTAGTTGAAGCATTTTCTTACAAATTATCCGGTATTGAATATTGTAGATCATAATGTTTGTAGTTTGTATAGATGCTTCCAATAAAGGACTTTGTGGGGTCCTGATGCAGGAAGGGAAAGTGATATGTCATGAGTCAAGGAAGTTGAATGAGCACGAGAAGAAATATGTGACTCATGATCTTGAGTTGGCCTCTATCATTCATGCCTTGAAGATATGAAGGCATTTTCTTCTTGGTAGGAGGTTTATTCTAATGATTGATCATAGTGGACTGAGGACTTGTTTGACCAATTTAATTTGAATTCCAGGCAAGCTAGATGGTTATCTACCCTTAATGAGTTTGAATTTGAGATAATATATATCAAGGGCAAGGAAAATCAAGTTGCAGATGCTCTCAGTAGGAGAGTGCAGGTGAATCATATTTCAGCTGCGAGCTATTATGGGACAAATTTACAAGAAAAAATCTTGCATGCAGGGAAACATGATCAGAGGTATCAACAACTGAAACAGAGGTTGCATTAGCAAGGCAAGGGTGACAAATATGTGGAGTATCACCTCATGGCAGATGGTTTGGTCAAATTTAGAAACAAGATTTATGTGCCAGATAGTAGTGAGTTGAAGAAGCTTATCTTGAGGGAGTTTCATGTCAATCCATGTTTAGGTCACCCAAGATATCAAAAGACTTTGATAGTAGTCAAGAAGTTTTATCATTTTCCGAATTCGACGAAATAGGTGGCTGAGTTTATTGGTAGATGTTTGGACTATCATCAGGTGAAATATATGTGTAAGTACTCATCTGGCCTATTACAGCCTTTTCTGATTCCATAATGGAAATGGGGGGTCATTTCCATGGACTTCATTACAAGTTTTCCAAGGACATTGAAGAAACATGATTCCATCATCGTTATGGTTGACAGGTTGAGTAAGGTAGCTCACTTCATTGCAGTGAAGTCTACAAATTCAACTAGTGAGGTAGTCTCAGATATTCATAAGGGAGATAGTGAGATTACATGGTGTTCTTAAGAATATCATATCAAATAGAGATGCTAAGTTTACTTCCAAGTTTTGGAAGGAGTTGTTTGTAGGCTTGGGGACAGAGTTAGCTTTCAGTACAACTTATTATTCGCAAATAGATGGACTGATATAGAGGTTCAATAGGATTCTTGAGGATATGTTGAGGATGTATGTCATGCATCAACAGAGGAAATGGGAGGAGTATTTTCCATTGGTAGAGTTTTCATATAATAATGGTTATCAAGAATCCTTGAGGATGATTCCATTTGAGGCTCTTTATGGGAAGATTTGTAATACTCCTATTAGCTAGAGTGATCGAGTGAATAGGGTGTTGATTGGACTTGACATGTTGGCTGAGATGGAGCAGGAGATCTAGGTTATCAAAAGGAATTTGAAGGAAAAATAGGACATGCAGAAGAGTTATACAGATTAGGACAAAGCATTCAAGGATTTTCAGGTTGGGAAGCATGTTTAATTACACATTAAACTCAAGAGGATCTCCTTGAGGATTGGATCATGTGCCAAGTTGGCACCTCGATAATGTGGGCCTTTTGAGATCCCTGAGAAGATTGGATTAGTGGCCTATAGATATGCATTGCCACTATCAGTGAAAGTACATTATGTTTTCCATGTTTCATTCTTAAAAAGTATGTGTAGGATGTTGATCATGTGATTGATTGGTCTGTATTGAAGGTGGAACTGGAGGGAGAGTTCCAGCTAGAGCCATAATGCATATTGCAGCAAAATAACTCATGCTTCGAAACTGAGCAATAGAGAAAGTTAAAGTGCAATGAAAACACTTTGGGTCCTAATGAAGCTACATGGATAATGGTTGATTCAAATGCAGGCCTTTATTCCTTCATTATTCGTTGGTTCAAGAAAATAAATTTTGGTATATATATTATATATATATATAATATATAATATATATATATATATATATATATATATATATATATATATATATATATGTATGTATGTATGTTATATACACCACAATGATATGTGTTATAAAGCTCCAATAAGCAGTATGCTTTTTCTTCTTTTCAACAAGATGTCATTGTAAATACTGCATCGAGGTATGTTATAAAGCTCCATAGGCAGCGTGCTTTGTTTTCAATGGTTTTTTGTTCATAGGTGTCATAGAACATTGAGGACAGTGTTCCCCCAAGGGGGATAGGTTTGTAACAACTTAAGGTTAAATTTTCATGTAATAAAGGATAATAAACGCAAAGTAAGACCAAGGTCATGGGACACGTATTCCAAGTTGAATGTTGGGAAAACACTATACTGGGCATCACTTGCAGTTTATTAATGGCTATGGAAATTGGCAAAGGCAAAGAGGTACTAAATGGAATTTAGTTATGAAAATAAAGGAAAATAGGATAAAATGAAGGTGAAGAGATACAAATTTGCATGCAAGGGAAATTAGAGGAAAAAAGAAGGAAAATTAAGAAAAAGGGAGATTAATGATAAAAAGGCATTATAGAAATAATTCATATCTTTTGTCATTTTAGCTTTTGGCTCTCTTACACTCTTGCACATTTCGAAAATTCTTGGAGAATTTTAGCATTCACCCAAATTTGGAGAAAGGTAGGAAACCAAGTAAAGGAAGGAAAAGGACAAGCAAAGGAAAGTGAAGGAAAGCAAGAAGAAGGATGGATCAACAACTTTAGCAAGAAGATCTTACAGGTAACAGGTTTCATGTCTGATTTCCTTGTTGGGATGTGAATGCATGGTACATGCATTTTATTGTTTCGTTCATTTGTTGTCACTGACATGGGTTTTTCTTGGATTGATAGTAGTTTCAACCTTGCCTTACCACTTCTTGGATTTCCATGGTGCAATGGGATTCATTCTTAGTTGAGATTTGGATTTCCGGAAGGTTTTGCAACCAGGTGAGGTTGTATCAACAAAATACCAAGGGTTAGGGGTGGAGATGGTTTTCTACTTGAAGCCCTCAACAGGTGGGTGGAGACATGGAAATCCCTCAACGTATGGTGGAGAAATTATGACGCATCCAAGCTTGGTTTCATTTTGTGATCTCGTACCCAGTTTAGGTGATATCATGGTAGCTTGAGGGTGGAGTTGTTTTAACCTATGGATTCCTAAGTTGATTATTTCTTGGTTATCCTATGATATCCCACATTCATGCTTGGAATATGGCACAGGGTTGTTTGGTTGAAAGAAATATTTGGTTCATCCCAATCTATGGTTGGGCGGTACATGGAAGTCCCTCACTTGGTTGGATTTTGCATAAGTTAATATGAGTTATTATTCTAATGTAATTAATGAGAACATTTACTTATTATTATGTGGATTTTATGGCTATTTTTTCATGGTTTCTATTCTTGTTATATGTTGGTTATAAGCATGGTTCTATGATGTGCTCTAACTATGGCTCTTATTCATGATTTGATAGTTTAATGAATGGTTGATGAATACATGGGCTAACAAGTGTTTTTACAACTAGCTTGAGAGGGCATTAAGCCTTCTAAGTGATCCTCAGATGAAGTTCACAATTTTATGATCAGATATGCATTCACAACATGTAGCTCATATTTTTACCATATGTTCGATGAAATGTCTATCATGTATTAGGCATGTTCTGGTCAAGATCTTGTTCAAGTTTTGAATGATTAGCCTTGTTGTCACCTTATTTATGATTCTGGAAATTTATAGGTAGTTTTGGTCAGTGGTCTGGAGGCTTTCCTCAAAAAGTGGCATAGATCTCACGACCACATGCACATAATAGGGGATTTTGGGTCACAATCGCATGCAGGAAGGCTTATGGGTGTGGTTGGAGCCTCATAATCACATGCACAATGTTTCAAGGGTGCAGTTGGGGTGTTAGGTAAGTGAAAAATAGTTCCAACTCAGGGATTGATCACCTAGGGTGCTTGTCAGGCTCTTGAGTGGTCTGTAGTCCCTCAGGGATGTCAGCAAGCTTTTAGTTTGTGGGCCCCTTTTCCATAACTTGAACTTGGAGGTTGAGTCATATCATACTGACACTCATCTCATGTTTACCTTGGAGAGCTTGTAAAATTAGGTAAATGTGGGAGGGGGCATTATAAAATAAATAAAAAAGAAGAAAAATCACTATTCTTTCCTACCCTTCTTTTTCTCCACTTTTCGCCCACCACCGGAGTTGGGAGTGGAAGATACAATAGCCATTTGATTATTTGTTAATTTTACAAATATTTATTTACCAAATCCTAAACTCTTTGATGCATGATTTCTTTTAGTACCACTAGCCTCTCTTTCAGATATGGTCATTTTGATATGATGTCGGAGATATGATTTTGATGTTACTTTAGATGTTTGAACTTCCAAACCTACCTGCTATGAATCCCTTTTCTCTATGATTTCTTGAGAGTTTTGTTCAAAAATATTTGTAGCATTCACTGGGTTTTATTCCTCTTCTATTGTGATATCATGGGAATATGATAATTTCCAACCCTTTTTATTTTGGGATTGACTCTTTTTTCTTTTGGGATCTTTTTTGGATTGAGGACACGAATTTTGTAAGTGTCCAATTTAAAGGAAAATAAGACATATGAATGTGATATTTTCAAAATCTAGAGACTGGGACTACCACATATTATTATGAATTAGGGTAGTAAGGTCTAATAAGCCTTTGATGAGGTCTACTTCTACACATATCTTGGAAAAGGTGAATGTTCCTTTTTTCAATTTGTCTAATTCCACCTTTATGAACTTCCCCAAAGAATTTCCTATTCCCTCTAACAATTTGTGATGCCAAAAATGTAAAGGGAGATTATGTAGTTTGACCCACAAAAACATTTTGGAAACTACCTTGGAATTAACATCAAAACCTGGGAACCTTGGGGTCAAAAAAAGGCTCCCACTACCGCAAAACTAAGGTCCCTCTTTTAGATCATAATCCAAATCTTTTGTTGTATCAAATTTTACAATGAAAAAAACTCTAGAAGATAGATTAATATTGCAATTTTCAATCCAAGTGGAGTAGATCCAGTGAAATAGGTCCTTTGTCTTGGGCCATAAACCATTAATTCTGCATATGATTTCTCTTGAGTGGAAATCATAATAGAGTTCATTGACCTCACACAGATTTACTAACAAAGCCAACTCCTAATTCACTTGTTCTACAATATAGGGGTCAGGGAGATAGGAAGGTTGATAAGATTTTTTTATGTGATTCAACCCTTCCTTTTACTACATCCTTGCAAGAAGCTAGACCTTTTGTGTTACTGGAAGGTCCTGGATGTATGGGACCAACGAACAGTATGGGCAGAGAATTTAACACAAAGGCACAGATTACTTCGTGAGGCAAGACAGGCGGAAAGTTTAGCAATTAAATGTGAAATAATGCGGAACGAAAAGATTGTTTAGGAGGGTGAAAAGGGCATAAACACATGAATCCTTTTCAACAGAAGAAGAACACATAACGTGAAACTTTCCCACAGGAAGAGCAATAAACATGAATTCTACCTTATCTTACTTAGAAAATTTCACTGGAAATGAATATTAATGAACTGTGAAACATAATGAAATACATATGAAACATAAAGAGAACACATTTGCTACACTCACACCACATGAATCTCATGAACCAGAGCCGCTACCTTTCATTAATTCTGTCAAAATATACAATGGAGAACTGAGTTTCTCTCCTACAGTCTCCCAAAAATTACAACCAACCATTTGCAATTGGTTTTACATACAATAAATAGACTTTGACTTTGGGAAATGGAACGACCCAAAGTTGGGGAGTTTTTCAAATCATTACAAACTGGAAATGGAAAGCCAACCATTAGTGACAGGTGCAACGTTACAAAAATGACAAACTGTTTGGGTGACTGCTCGCCTTCCTTTGCCACTTGGATAGAAGCCAACCTTTAGTGAAAATACTTTTTAAACTTTGCCTTAGGTGCCAAGAAAAATGTAGTGTAAATGAGAGGGCCCACTTGGAGAAAATCGTGAATCGAAATGTCGCGGAGCGGAAGTGATTTTGGCCTTTGGGTCTCTGTGCGCCGCGCCCAAAACTATATGTGTCACACCACTTTGGAGGTGATTTTGAGGTACTTTCTGAAGTCCAAATTGTGCCCAAGTGTTCTTTTTAGAAAGCCCTGCCTATCGACTTTCCAACCCAAGAGGAATATTTGAATTTGGTGCTCATTTTCCCCTCCAAAACTTCAATCTCCAAAGACTTCTTCCTGTGTGTCAAATGAGGCTGCCTCAAGGCAGAGTGCTGTTGTAGTCAACTTTGGAAGGTGTTCCTCAACTCCAAATTGAGCTCATGATAGCTCATTGGAAAGCTATTTGTGTCTAGTTATCATTTTACTCATCAAGCAAGTCATTTGGCTAACCAAGTTAGGATAAAACTTGATTTTCCCAAGGTCACTTTCGAGGTGCACCAATTCTCCCGAGGCAATTGTATTTTTGACATTTATCTAAAACCATGACACCTGTGTAAAAAGTGAAGGAGGTTTTCTTCCTTGGACTATTGTGGACAAAAACCTCTCTCAGGTTTCTAAAATTCATCTTTTCTTGCTCAGAAACATCATTTGAGTGAATTATTGAACCTTCCTCTGGCCTGCAAGTATTATTGAAGCACTTTGAGAACAACAATTTGCAAATCCTAGACCTAATGACCAAGTTGACTCTTTGCTTATCAAGAGATTGGAACAAAACTATAAATGACCTTTAAAATTATTTGACAAACATACCTAAACCAACAGGATAAGGCATGAGGGTAAATGACTGACAAGGCCCTTCCGTTAGATTATGGCATGCCCCTAGTGGAATGCAGCTGAGTGAATGGAGTGAGACTCCTAAAAATGAAATGTAGAAAGAGTTTTGATCTCTGACGGAGGACTGACAAGACTAAATCTAACATTGGCTCCAATAGGGATGGTAGCTCCAGCTCCTTGGAGGTGCCAAGAACTGCAGATCTTTGGGAGAGAAGACAGTGCCTTCGTCCATTGGGCTATGGAGTCAAAACACGGAAACTGACATTATGCAGATGGACTCTGACTGAAGACTCAAGCTGAAAACCATAATAAAACTAGACATGACTAAATCATAACTAACAAACTGGAAAGATGCTCATATTTGAGCTTATTCAGCAAACCTACCCTAATTACTCTTTCCACCACCCAATCAAGTGAGATGGAATAACCAATGCAACCAGGTAAGCATTATGACTGATATTTGATTTCTTCCCAAATGCTTTCTGATGCGCAGGAAAAGGGAAGAATCGAAAGACAACTCCCATGGAAACTTGGAATCAAGTTCACTGCTGACAAACTTGCAAAGCATGAATTGGCTGGATGACTTCAAGAATACTGCAAAAGGATCTTCATAAGCATCGCCATTGATTTCCGTTAACACATTATTGTTCTGGTCCAAGTAATCTTCATAACTGGATATTAAAATTTTCCTCACATCTGCACTGTCTTTCTCTGATGATTACAGCAAGCGGTCAAAAGGATCCTGAATTTCGTGAAGAACCAACTCTGTTGTTGATTCCAAACAGAACCAAAGCCTCCTTTATCAATCTCCTCATATGACTACAAACTTTGGTATGGGCTATGAAATGAACACTCTGTTAAACAAGACAATGAAGGTGACCCTTGAAACAGAGGGTTATCAACATTCTCTTTTGTCGCATGGTTAGGTGATGAAGAAGAATTCTTACAGCAAACAAAATCTAACACATGAACAAAAGGGTCATCAAAAACTTGAGGAGACTGTTGCGATGTATCTATTGAAACTGCATGACATCCTATTGGTTGTTCATCTTTTTCTTTAGAGATATTATGAAGATTCTGCCTTATAAACTGAAATGCTTCGTAACATAAGGGTACAGAATCCTCTTGCATCATTAAATCATGTATTTCGGCTGCCTCACCTTCATCTGTAATCTGACCTTGAATTGTGTTTGGTGGCTACAAATATGGTTCTGTATCCAAAATGATTTCATCAATCATTTCAAGGGAAGATTTCTTATTAGCGACCTGCTCAAAAATTTCGCCATCTGTCTCATTCTCAACATTAAAACTGAGAGATTGTTGATTTCCCACAAGCTTTTCATTTGAAGATTTACTATGAAATTTACCCCGCAAAAACTGAAATGATTCAAAACAGAGAGGTAAGGAATCTTCTTGTATCGTTTGATCATATATGCCATCTTCTATGTCTTCATGTGCAACCTGACTATTAATGGCATTTGGGGGTTGGAACTCTGAATATAAGAAATCTGGAACAAAGTTTTCATTGCCCTCAAGAGGATCCAAATCAATATTTGTCGATAGCTGATGTCTGATTGCATGGAAATTATCTCTGATGAACTGACATGAATCAAAGAAAAAAGGCAAAGATCCTTCACTTACTTCAAAATCTGTTGCACTTTCCTCATCGTTTCCATAGCTGATATGCATCGGTTGATTACTGTACTTGAGCTACTGCAAGCGAACTTCCTCATTCCAAAAACTAGCTGTTGATTTGTCTGCAAGATTAGCTTCTGTTTGGAGAGCATAATCATCATCATCATCATCTTGATCAAACTGAGGCAAATCGTTGGTATAAAACACGTCATCAAGCATACATGTCATATCAATAGGTATTTCTTCTCCAAGATGATCTACAAAACAATCCTTATGACTACTGAGATAAGAAACAAAATGTTTTGGATCAGCCACTTGTTCATGAACGTCATTTTCATCTTTTGCAGTCATTTTCCTCACCATCTCTTCTACTGCACTCACCAAAATGTCAAGCTTTTCCTCTAAAGGTGTAGTTTTCTCTGGATCCACGTTTTTCATATCTTCTTCTTTCAACCTTGCCCTTCTGATCAGCAAATGAGCCTATACATTTACTGCATTGTTTTGCATCTCTTCAAGTGTTGCGACATTCTTTTCTCTCAGCTGAAACTCCATTTCCGGATCAAAGGCACCCGGGTAGTGCAAGAGAGTAGATCCAGGAGGGGGTCTTATATCAACCGGCATTGAATAATAAACTTGATTAAATCTGGCTTAAAACTATTGTACTGTCTCCCCTGGAAGAATTTTCAGCTAATTATACTCTTCTACGATAAGGAAAAGGTTTTGTCCGATCCTCCACCTATCAAGAAAAACTTTGATGAACTGCTGTGAATCTGTGATGCTCGCATCAGGTAGGGATTTGAACCAATTCTTGACTTTGCCTTGCAAAGAAAGAGCTAAAAGCCTTATACTGACATCTTCTTCATCAATTTCAAAAAGGTCTAGAAAAGTCTCAATATTCTGCACATTTTGCTCAGCATTGACATTCTTACATTCACCATCAAATCTTGGCAAGTATAGATCATAGTTTTTGGGGAAAGCGTGAAGAACAAAAGGTAAAACAAGAGGTTTATACCTATCTGGGATTATAACAGTTGTAGGAATATATACAAGAGCTATGGGATCAGTTTTGTTTTCTTTAGGCTCATCACTTTGCAGAGAATCATCGTAAGATGTAGGACAAGTAAGGAGGCCAGGATCAAAGGGAAACATAGTATTTATGCTTTTTGAACGGGTCGATTGAAGATTTTGATCACCTTTATCATACAACAAGTTCTGAAAAACTTTCAGGACAGCTTCAAGAAGAGCAAAGAAGTAATTCACAAGAAAGCAGAGTAGGTCCTGAATACCATTCCACTTTGGATACCCGAACTTTGTGTAAGATCCTTCCACTTTCGTAGAGAAAGAGTTAGTCCTCCAGTGGAGTCACCATGAAGCACCGATTGTTGGGCTCTTCAGTGAATGGAGTCGCTAGGTGAATGATTTCAGTTGTCTTCTATCTGATCGTTGTCCACCATCAACCATCGGATCTGAACTTGATAGATGTCCTAGGGCAAGACAATCTACAAGCAAACCATTTTGTCCCTAGCGGAGTCACCACTATGTTAGCACCCAAATCTGCCTTAGGCTAAAGGAAGGCAAAATTCAGGGTAACCACAAATCACACTTAGTCTGGTAGCTAGCCCTACCAGAACAGGAGAGGGCTCTCTCCGTGTCATGCTCAGTGAATAAATACACAATATGATCTGAGATGGCTTACAATGAATATTTAATTTAGGCTAGTAAATAAATATGGATACAAGAGGAAAATTTTGACAAATGACTGAGTTTCTGGGATGTATGGGACCAACGAACAGTATGAGCAGAGAATTTAACACAAAGGCACAGATTACTTCGTGAGGCAAGGCAGGCGGAAAGTCTAGCAATTAAATGTGAAATAATGTGGAATGGAAAGATTGTTTAGGAGGGTGAAAAGAGCATAAACACATGAATCCTTTTCAACAGAAGAAGAACACATAATGTGAAACTTTCCCACAGGCAGAGCAATAAACATGAATTCTACCTTATCTTACTTAGAAAATTTCACTGGAAATGAATATGAATGAACTGTGAAACATAACGAAATACATATGAAACATAAAGAGAACACATTTGCTACACTCACACCACATGAATCTCATGAACTAGAGCCGCTGCCTTTCATTAATTCTCTGTCAAAATATACAATGAAGAGCTGAGTTTCTCTCCCACAGTCTCTCAGAAATTAAAACCAACCCTTTGCAAATGGTTTTACATACAATAAATAGACTTTTCCATTGGGAAATGGAACGACCCAAAGTTGGGAAGTTTTTCAAATCATTACAAACTAGAAATGGAAAGCCAACCATTAGTGACAGGTGCAGCGTTACAAAAATGACAAACTGTTTGGGTGACTGCTCGCCTTCCTTTGCCACTTGGATAGAAGCCAACCTTTAGTGAGAAAAAATTTTAAACTTTGCCTTAGGTGCTGAGAAAATGTAGTGTAAATGAGCGGGCCCACTTGGAGAAAATTGCGGATCGAAATGTCGCGGAGCGGAAGTGATTTTGGCCTTTGGGTCTCTGTGCGCCACACCCAAAACTATATGTGTTGCGCCACTTTGGAGGAAATTTTTAGGTACTTTCTGAAGTCCAAATTGTGCTCAAGTGTGCTTGTTAGAAAGCCTTGCCTGTCTAATTTCTAACCCAAGTGGAATTTCTGAAGTTGGTGCTCATTTTCCCCTCCAAAACTTCAATCTCCCAAGACTACTTCTTGTGTATCAAATGAGGCTGCCTCAAGGAAGAGTGTTGTTGCAGTCAACTTTGGAAGGTGTTCCTCAACTCCAAATTGATCTCATGATAGCTCATTGGAAAGATATATGTGTATAGTTATCATTTTACTCATCAAGCAACTCATTTGGCTAACCAAGCTAGGAGAAAACTTGATTTTCCCAAGGTCACTTTAGAGGTGCATCAATTCTCCCGAGGCAATTGTATTTTTGAAATTTCTATAAAACCATGACACCTGTGTAAAAACGGAAGGCTTTTTTTCTTCCTTGGACTATTTTGGAAAAAAACCTCTCTCAGGTTTCTAAAATTCATCTTTTCTTGCTCAGAAACATCATTTTAGTGAATTATTGAACCTTCCTCTGGCCTGCAAGTATTATTGAAGCACTTTGAGAACAACAATTTGCAAACCCTAGACCTAATGACCAAGTTGACTCTTTGCTTATCAAGAGATTAGAACAGAACTGTAAATGACCTTTAAAATGATTTGACAAACAGACCTAAACCAGCAGGATAAGGAATGAGGGTAAATGACTGACAAGGCCCTTCCGTTAGATTATGGCATGCCCCTAGCGGAATGCAGCTGAGTGAATGGAGCGAGACTCCTAAAAATGAAATGCAGAAAGAGTTTTGATCTCTGACGGAGGACTGACAAGGCCGACTCTAACAGAATCTTGGGATCAACATTCACTCTTTGAATTTGTTCAAATACAGTATATTGAATACATCCTAGAAGTCATCATTCTAGGGAATCTTTGAAGTCTCCTTGGAGGTTTTGAAAACATCACGATAGTTGGATACATTATCAAAAGGAAGAACTCTTGGTTGAAAAATTAGTATCATATTGTTTTCTATGTCTCAATCTACAGATCACATGGCTACATTCTGCAAGGAAAGAAATAATCTCATTGGATCAGGAAACTTCCTTGCATGAAATAAGAGGATTGACTTGGCACTCACAAAAAATGAAGTCATGGAATATGTCCTTGGTGAATTAGTTGTACTAGACAAGGAGTAGACTCAAGAGTTACAAAAATACAAGAAGGGACAAGAAAGGGCACAAAATATCATTGTAAAATCCATTAAATATCATCTTGTTCCCTTTATTGTTGGACATCTAAGGCTATGTATGATAAGTCGGTAAAGTTGTACTCTATAAATACATCAGGTCAAAAGATTTCCTTAAGGAATCAACTATATAGAATAAGGAAGTCAAAGCATGAATACATGGCCACTTACCTCATGAAGATCTTACAAATAAGGGATTAATTGCAAGGGATTGGGGAAATTGTTTCCATTTTTGAAATGATCATTTTTGTATTAAATGCTTAGCCACCTGATTGGAGTAGTTTTAAAACTAGTATCTATTCTGAGAAGGATGCTACACCATTTGATGATTTATGGGCTCAATGTATCTTGGAAGAACCGAGGATCAAGGAAAAGGATGAAACTAAATCAACCGAAAGCTCTCAAGCCTTTATTATAAGGACCAAGAAGGTGAAGAAATTTAATTTTGGAAAGTTCAAGAGAAAGCTAGACATGTCCAAGATCCAATGCTTTGGATGTAATAAATATGGAAAATTTCATAGGTATTTCCCAAACAAGAAAGATAGAAAAATAAAGGAAAGAAGTGAAGCTCATGTAGCTAAGGAGAAGGGAGAACTTGAGAAGAAGCCAAAACGAGAAGATCTAAAGGATATTTACTATTTGTTGGGAACGGGTTCCCCCAAGGACATTTTTGGGGCTAAAAGCCCATGTTCTGGGACAATTTTGTAATAAAGTTGTAAAGTTTCTGCATTTTGTGGTCGCGGAGCGTGAAGGTGTCAAGAGTGATAAAGGGTTGTCCGCCCTTATTTTGTAAAGTGTAAAGTCCACTGTAAAGATCCACCCATGGTCGATGGACCATGGGATTGTATAAAAAGGAGCTAAGTAAGTAAGCTCTAAGTAGTTAAGTAAGATAGTGAAGAATGAAATAGGTAATTAAGCATTAGAGTCTAAGTGTTCTCGGGTCTTAAAGTAGGCAGAGGCTCTACAGCTAAGTGTATAGATGCCTATGGTGGAAGTCCGCAACTGAGTTTACAGACCCTTGTAGTTGTGTGCGCAAGGCAGATAGAGTCTGTATTAATATAAATATATCAATAAAGAGAATTATTCTGCAAATTTTATGTATTTATTTCTTGTTAATGCATCTGGTTATATTGTGTTTTGGGTTTAATTTACAATGTTCATGTGATGCGCGAATGTATGTGATTGTATTGGTTAATTAAACACAAGTAAGGATATCAGTTTACGCAGCACTAACTATGGTTGATTGGTAAGATAAGTAAAACACTTAAGATAACTTGGGAACCTATACAATACGCTATCATAGCAGCGCGGAAGTACCTGGATCGCGAGTTGAGGCTGTGCGGAGGTAAATCATACAACTTTGCGTAGGTACTGAAGGGTGGAATAAAGGGTAGATTGACAGAGCCCTAAAGCTTAGTGACCTGCACAAAAGTAGGAACATAGGGTATGAACTGACATCAAAACCATCTCAAGGTGCAAAAAAATTGTTCCAGCATCCCCCCATACTGCTTCGGGTGAGACTTCAGTCCGCGCTCCGCGGGTTGATGCTGAAAGGACCAGTAGTGTAGGGATTTGTTTGGCTAACTAATGTTGAACCTAGGTTAGGCCCCACAAAGCCAACAAATGGTTCCGTTGCCAGGACCGAATATGCATGGGTGTGATGTCGTATCACTGGAATCCAACTAAGAAAGAGGTCGAAAACTGGTTGGATAATAAGATCCACGAATTCCCAGCACAGGAGAACAGAAATCCATGGCTGACAAAGGAACAGTGGTTGGACAGGTACCTGTATATAGAAATCCATGAGATCTTTTTATGTTCCTTTCCAGTTGAGCTATACGAGTGGATCGCGAAGCTAACGGATAGCCAGGGAATGTGGAGGCTTAATGGTCCTATTGTCTGGACCCTGGAGTTAGTATAGAGACTGGAAGCCTCTGAGGATAAGATCGCCCGTGCTGTCGATCATTGGCGCAATCGCATCATAAGAGGATTTGCGGCTGAATTCGCGGTCTATACCTCAGTTAGTTACAGTGAGGGAGAGTGATGCTTTTTCAAAGGTCCACGAGGTAAGTACTTAAAGTCTTTAAATACCTAGATTAAGATGTTATTGTGTGAAAAATGGGTTATGCAGCTACCTTGATTTTTGGAGCTACGCGAAGTGGAAAGACTTACAGGAATGAAGGAAGAAAGGATCCTTAATATAGCCCATTGATTTCACCTCCGTTGGGTGACGAAGAGGGAGTAGTGCAGGCTTCTTCGCGAAGTGTAGTTCAGTTCATAAAACAGGGATTACTGCGGTTGCCACCTCCAACTTCACCACTGTCACCTGCGACTTCACCCAAACCACCACCACCTCCATCGTAGTTCAACATGGCGAATTCAGTAAAGTTTCCTTTGTTTAAGGGCTTGGGAAATGAGGACTCGAACCAGTTTTGGTTTGTTGTGAAAGTTGTATGGGAAGCTCAGGGCATCACAAATGATCACATGAAGAAGGCAACATTGGTTAGTGCTTTGCAGGATCGCGCACTAACTTGGTACATCAAGCACTCTAATGATAACCCAAACGCTGGGTTGGCAGAAATCCAGACCGCGTTGAATAAATGGTTTAGTACGCCTAAATCTGGGGCACACCCGATTGTGGGGTTCAAGGAAATCGTGATGAAACTAGGTGAGACACCTTGGGAATTAGATCAGAGATTGAAGTGTAAAATTTGCGAAGCTAATATGAACTTAACAGATGGACAGCACCGTGAATGGTTCGTGGCTTCGCTCCTACCTCACCTAAGGATTGCACTATCACAATGGAAGATTACGACAGGCAGAGGCCTTGGAGATTGCCATAAGACTGCATGAGATGTTGATGCAAGATCTGAATTTGGGGGTTCAGTAGATCCATGTGTAGTTGCAAAATATTTTCCTTGAAATGCAAAGTTTGAAGTAGGACAGAACAGTTTGACCAGAGGTGCGCGAAGAAATATGGTGCCAAAAATGTAAAGTTCAGGAGCATGGCAAAGACCATTGCCCAGTCTTTGCAAACTATATTGCAAGAGGAGGACCAATGCCTTTGAGGCTGGAACCCCAAGCAGGATCAAGCGGGGACCTACGTTGTGGTGCACTACATGTCAGGTAGTAGGGAAACATACAACCGATAATTGCCATTTGCTACAAAAGTTTGTACAAACACTGCAACAACTATTCTGCAACTTCTGCAGGTTGATATGGCATGATGAACACAATTGTCGAAGTTATGAATTGATGATGGATAGAACGCCCACCTATAGAGTCCAGGCAGAAATGAGACCTCCTAACCAAATCACTGGGATGGCGCAAACAATCTTTCAGGGGCACGGACTAGGCCGAGGCAGAGGAGGACTTGACAGAGGTCGGGGATAGCTAATCTGCTACAACTGTGGAGGAACAGGACAATATTCCCATGAATGCACTAACTCGACGTGTCCGTCGTGCAAATATTGTACTTATTTTGACCATGAGACGGAGGACTATCCTACACTTGATAGTAAAAATGCATGACAAATGGGTGTTGGCATAACAACCGACTCAGAACCTGCAGATGATGAGGTTTGAGCCTCACGAGGAGGATTTGAATGTGAATATAGTTCTCCAAAGTGGAATTGCAACGGGAGACGATAAGGGGAAATAGCCCGAAGACAGTGCATGGGTTCGTAAAGCTTCAGCGAAGGAGGATGAATTTGATTTGGAACGCGCATGCGAAACGTTTATGGAAGCAAAGAAGAACTTCACTAAGGCCTTTACCTCAGGGAACAGGGATAAGCCTGATCAGGAAATGGACCCTTCTATGCTTATGACCTTTCTAGATACTTGCGTGAAGTTTTTGCGCGATAGCAGGGTTGTGAAGGGGTTACAGGAACTTATAAATAGATGCGTCGGAAGCACTCCAGGTGAACCACGTGTGGTATGAAAGATTTGTAAGCATAAAGCAAGGATAGGGCGTGAGATGAGACTTACCGCGTGGATAGGAGAGTATGAAATCGATCAGGTTATTTTGGATCTCAGGTTAGACACGAACGTTTTACCAAAGCAGACTTGGGAACGGATGGGGAGACCCGCGTCACAATGGTCTTCGATTCAGTTAATGATGGAAAATGAGCAGAATATCATCCCCATGGGACGACTGCAAGGAGTAATTATAGACATTGAAGGTGCGAGCAGATTGGCTAACTTCGAAGTGGTAGAAATTGTGGATGACAACAATCCCTACCCTGCGCTCCTTGGCATTGATTGGCTACTAACATGAATGGGGTAATCAACCTAAAGAAGAAAAATATGATATTAAAAAAGAAATCACCTCATGTAATAGTACCCCTAGATCCTACTGAAGGATCTCGCTATACTGAACTAGTTCGTGATTATGAGAGCGATGACGATTTGAACTACATATACAAGATAACAGCACGAGACCAAGATTGGGTGAATCCGACAGTGGATGGATGAATTACATGGGATCGCGAGAGTTCTTGTAC
The DNA here is from genome assembly GCA_000404065.3 of Pinus taeda. Classification (NCBI taxonomy): domain Eukaryota; kingdom Viridiplantae; phylum Streptophyta; class Pinopsida; order Pinales; family Pinaceae; genus Pinus; species Pinus taeda. The sequence goes on from APFE031245399.1 coordinate 58,462, forward strand.
CTCAGACTTTGATGAAGAATTAGAGCACTGGAAGAATCGGCTACATGAAGTAACCACGTTGAGCTGCAACATGATGACCTGGTCGCTGCATTATGTATCGTTAGAGGTAAGAAATCTTCCCATTTACGATGGATTGAATGATGTATATGTAATTTTGGATGCATTTGAGAGGGATGTACCAGAGAAGCATCGATTCCAGGCTTTGGATAGGGCACTGCACGCTACGCCCACAAGATGGTGGGGTACACACAATGGTAGTTTTGATGATTGGCGTGAATGTAGGAGGATGATGAGAACACACTTTGGGAAGCCAAAGGTATGAATGACAGACAAATATGATGGGAGGGATGATCTGCGTGCACACTTGGCCAAATGGGCTAAGGCCTATGGAGCGAAGCCCCAACCTGAATGGGTGCACTTGTTCTGTCATACCTTGGATGTCATCCCAATGAACAAGTACTTGGAGACAAAGATCTACCATGTCACAAGTGAATGGGATATTCTGTGGGAAGGATTCATAATGACATTCAGCTTCGAAGATAGGTTTGATTGTATTGATGAAGCGCTACAAGATGTTAATGCAGTAATCTTTAGGATACCGCAGGATCCTTTGGATCTAATTCAACCCGATTGGACTACTCAGTTGAGCCACGTTCTAGAATTCTATAATGTGACTACTGAAGAAGAAGATGAGGACCCACGAAAGATTAATATCCCTGAAACCTAGGGTCACTATGAGGTTGAGAGACCGCAGATCGAGAATCCAGATATAACCGCGCCACTGAAAACGAAACAAGTAAATATTGGTACGGAGGTGGAGCCCAAATTCGCGAAGATTGGAGATTACTGGGATGATGCGATGGTAGATAAGGTCGCTGAATTGCTCCGTGAATGCCTGGATTTGTTCCCTACCAAGTTTATGGAGCTAAAGGGGATAATAAGAGATCTGGGCATTATGAACATCACATTAACACCCGACATGAAGCCGGTTAAGCAAAGACCTTACCGTCTCAATCCAAAGTATAAGGAGAAGGTCCACTTAGAGCTAGAAAAGATGCTCGCGGCAGGCATCATTAAGCCCGTAGAAGAATTTTATTGTGTGAACCCAATGGTGGTAAAGGAGAAGAAGTAAAATGATGAAATAAGGATATGTGTAGATCTCAAGAAGTTGAATGACACTTGCGTACATGATCCTTTCCCGACTTTGTTCACTTTTGAGGTATTGGATAATGTAGGTGGCCAGGAAGCATACTCCTTCACTGATGGGTTCTCTGGGTACTAGCAAATCAAAATCGTGCCTGAAGATAGAAGCAAGATGACCTTCATGACTGAGTGGGGATGTTTTCAGTACACTGTTATTCCTTTCAGATTGAAGAATGCACCTGCGTTTTTTTTGCGTGTAGTCATTGCTGCATTCAAGGAATTTATTCATAAGTTTCTTGAGGTCTAGTTTGATGACTGGACCGTGTTTGGGTTGGTAAAACACCATGTGGAAAGTTTGTGCCTAATGATAGATACCTATCGAAGATACTAGATTGCACTCAATTTGAAGAAATGTCTGCTTTGTGTGCTTTTTGGGACTCTGTTGGGTCATGTAGTTTGTAGACAGGGACTGATGGTAGATCCCGCAAAGATCACAATGATACTTAACTTGGAGGCACCGAGGAGTGTAAAACAGTTGCGTGCAACCTTAAGAAATACTGGGTATTACAAGAATTTTATCAAGGGCTATTCCTAGATCACTGCGCCTATGGAGAAGTTGTTGAAAAGGGATGCCACGTTCTGTTGGAACGACAACTATCAGAAGATCTTACATGTATTGAAAGGAAAAATGGCCACTGCGCCGATTTTAGTCTTCCCAGATTGGAAGAAGAAGTTTCACGTACATGTAGACGCGTCATGTATAGCACTGGGAGCAGTACTAACACAAGTTGGCAAAGGAGAGTTGGACGATCCTATAGCATTCGCAAGCAGGAGGTTATCCAAGGCTGAGAAGAACTATTCCACCACTGAGCGCGAAGGGTTAGCCATGGTATACACACTCCAGAAGTTTAGACACTATTTGCTGGGTGGACATTTTAAGATGTATACATATCATTCTTCTTTGAAATACCTAGTCAATAAGCCTGTGTTGAGGGGGAGAATTTTTAGGTGGTTGTTATTATTTCAGGAATATGATTTTGAAGTTATTATGAAGCTTGGATGATTGAACGAGGGACTAGATCATCTGTCGTGCATCGAAATAGGGGAAGAGCCCACTAATTTGGAGGAGGGATTGCTTGACACGTAGCTATTTGTAGTGCGCGTCGTGGATGGTCACTTTGAAGACATCATACACTTCCTAACGATAGGAACTTCCCCAAAAGGTTACACTGTCCAGCAGAAAAAGGAGTTAGTGGTACATGCGGCAGACTTGGTCAATCAATGTCCTTTGTTCTTTGGTCACCTTAGTTTGTTTTATACCTTATTTTGTTGATTTTCTATAAATTGTGGGGTACAATTTTAAGCTTGAAAAGAGGAGCTATTGAATCAGCTTTCTGACATAACTATTAGGATAGAAAATCCCTAGTTTGATCATGAAACAACTAGACCAAAAGGGCATCCCCGTAGAGAAACTCAATTGGTGATCTTCGTGATAATGTTATGTGTCAAGAAATTCGAGGTTCAAATCCCCCCAATTTACTCATGGGTTGTGTTCTATGGGCAACGTGATTCACCTAGGGGTTATAGTGGTAGTAGCCATAATTAACCATGTGTCACACAAGTACGAGACTAGCCCAGTTCCATATTCCTCTAATAAGAAAAAAAAAAAACTACACCAAAAAAGCATGAAATCCTTGTTTATGTTTCCACAATTATGTAAATTTAATTAAAAAAACCCTAAAATTAGGCCATAAATTCTACCATTAAAATGTAAAACTTAAATGATGTAAATCCAAAAACTCTAGAACCTACAAAATTATTTATTTAGTATTTATAGAATTAAAAAAATATTTCAAACATAATGAATTTATAAAACCAATTGATAAGTCTAGAAAAAGAAAGAAAAATAAAGGGAATGAAATTAAGAAACATTTTTGAAAAATTCCAAAAAAAAATTATGTGAAACACATTACATCATAAAAAAGAGTATTAGTTCCATTGCAATTAGATTACTTGAAATACATTTATTATATGTTCTTTCGTTTATTAAATTACCAAGAAAGAAATTTGTTAATAAATATTTATTTAAATTAGTAAATCCAAAAATATACCTACAACGCCTTATAATCACATATTAATATATTTATGTTTATGGATATGTAAGTAATACATAATGTTAATATATGTATAACTAATCAGAAGTAGTAAAGGTATTATGATTTTATAAATAAAACAAAAAACATATATAAAAACTAATTTTAAATGAAGTATTAAAGCGATACTTTTAATTAGAATGATAAAATAAAATAAAAGAATGTAGCTTTTAATTATTTGGATGCTTTTCCAACTAGCTTTTAAATTGATCAATATTTTCATCAATTTTCTTTTCAAGATGCAAGTCTCCACATTGCACCTAAAATACAATAAATACAATGCATCTCATTTAAAACTTAAGAGGCTAACTTTTAGAGGGAGTCACACCACAACAACTCTTAGAGAAAAAGAGCAATTGTTCACATATGCTTTTTCGGACAAGTATGGCCAACATTATCGCTCATGTGCTACTAAGTAACAACAAGTGTGATTCTAAATCTCTCCGAAGAATACAAAGTGGAACCCAAAGAAAAAAGTCCAAATACCCAACTAAAAACGTCAAGTACTCAACTATGCCTCATCTAAACTATGATATAGATTGGGATTTTTCTAAAAACGTCAAGTACTCAACTATGCCTCATCTAAACTATGATATAGATTGGGATTTTTCGCTGGTGTGAATCAAAGTGATCTGTTGTAGATGTTATTCATTTAAATTTAAAATCAGTTTTTCCATGTTTGATAAACTAACATCATAGTAGAAATTACCTCTTTCTAAACTCTTATTTTATTTGTAATTAAAAAAAGAGCAACTTGAGCACCCTGAGCAGCATGCGATAGATTAAAAAATATAAATAAAGACTGGTTTAACAGCGTCATGTGATAGATTTACATATATAAATAAATGATTTAACAGAGGCAAAAAACATGTGGTAAGAAGATTTACCTATATAAATAAATGATTTAACAGAGGCGAAAAACTTGTGGTAAGAAGATTTACATATATACATAAATGGTCACTGAGAAGCATGCGATAGATTAACAAACCTTCTATGGTTCCTTGTTTCAGGAATCTTTCCAAATCTAGATGTTCTCTTTCGAGAATATCCTGTAGTTCATGATCCTCCGTTTCCACCTCACTCGAGGTCATTTCTTGGTCCATTTCAAGTTCCATGTTGCTCATCATAGTCTCCTTTTGTTGGTTAATATCCTGTATCTCCTCCATATTTTCTTCCTTTTCCTTCTCCCCTGGGCTATCCTCCATGGTCTGATTTGCCTTTTCTAACTCCTCTTCTTCTTCTAGTACCTTGTACCTGTTCTGGCTTGTCTGCTTTTCCTCCTCGTTGTTTTTTTTGTAACATTTTCCCTCCTTTACCTCTATTTACCACCTTTTGAAAGCTATTAGTTTCTTTCCCTACTATAACTTTACTTCTGCTCTCTGTATTATTGAGAGGGCAGTCCCTGAATAGATGCCCATGTTCATGGCATTTGCGGCATCTAAAAGGAAGCATGTTCATAATCCACTGCTTGTACCCATTCTTCATCAAAAACTTCTAGGATCACTTCATCCGGTAGAGCTCCAGAGAGATCCATCTCCAGACATATACGGGCAAAGGAAGTGTACTTTCCCCTTCTAGTTGGCTCAGATATTTTAACAAAACACCCTAGTTTGTTTCCTATTGTTGATAATGATTCTGGTTGCCAGTAATCTAGTGGTAAAGAGTAGAGTCGTACCCAAACTGGGACCAAAATGAAAGTCTCGCGCTCTGGGACAAAATTCATCATCCAAGGCTGCATATAGAGGCCTGTAGCTACATAGAAGTAGGGCCCTCCTTCAAACACCCTGTCTTTATCTTCAATGTTTGTGAAAACTACAGTGAAGAAACCCTTTGATCCAAGGTGTAGGTCTATGTCCCCTTTAGGTTTCCAGTTATTTTTAATCCATGCCTGTAGCGCCTTCTCCGTTGGCCATAACCCCATGAATTTACAAATGATTGCGTAAGTCGTCATGTGATCCCTATGCGCCTGCAACGCTGGATCACTTAAAACCACTCTGGGTGTGATAGTGGTCTTAGGCTTACATGGACCATTTTGTTTTTTGTTTTCGGCTTCCTGATTCTTTTTCTCTTCTGGCTTCCTCCCTCCTATTATTCTGTTCCTGTGAGTCTCCGTTGTCCAGTTTCCCTCCTCCTGAAAAACATTTTTCAGCCTCCAATGGTTTCTTGCCGCGGCTGGAGACTGCCTGACTGTAGGAGGGAGTGGTGCTCCCCCTTACGCCCCTCCATGGCATCCAACACTTGATTTATTTATGTAAACCCTAACTCTTACTTGTCTGCCCCGTCACAACTTGTTGCTATTAGTGTTGTGCTATCATATAAAAAATGGTTATAAACTCACATAATTCAAATTGTAATACATTAGGGTCGCGGAATAATGCATGGGAAATATTACCGTTGAAAAAGCCAAGTGGATTCTTTCTATAAATATATATGTTTCTATCCTCATGACAACAAGAAAAAGTAGCTAAGAAGAGGATCATGATGATAAAACGATGCGGAAGATGGTATAAACTATCAAAATTCAAATTGTATTACCATGCGAATGATGGATCGAAAATATTACAGTTGGAGAGGTCCAGCAAAGTGTAGCTTTGTTAAATTTCATAGCATCCTTTCAAAACTACGTGTATGTTTCTTTCAATTTTAAATTACTATAATTTTTTGTTTTTCAATTTAATAAATTTAAAACGAATGAAGTTTATTTAGAAACTAGTTTCAATCTAATAAATTTAGAAAAAGTCAAAAATTTTATTTTAAAAGTTATTCGGTTTTATTTTCGAGTTAATAAAGTTTAAATGTTATTCGTTTTTATTTTCGAGTTAATAAGATTTTATTTAATAAATTTGAAAATATTAATACAGAGTTGGAGCAGAACCATTTGCGTGGTGGATGGTGTGCGGGATGCCAAAGGTGCCCTATGCTTGAGGTCGGCTCTTACGCTGATGGTTTAGCTTCGGGATACTTACTTAGCTTTCTTTTTGAAAGCCAATTTAGTTGGGAGGGTTCGGTTCATCGCACAGGATTCTGCCATTTAGTTACCCTCTCTGGCTTAAAACATGGGCTGTCCAAGGTCATCCGCTCTGCAACCCTCTCTGGTGGCTGCACTTGTTGAACCAGCAGCAGAGCCCAGGGTTCAAGTCACCACCGGAAATTGTGAAGGTGACGATGAAACTAGGAATGGCTGCTGCATTGTCAGCCTTTCAAGAATGTCAAGCCGCACTGGTTGTGGAAGTTCAAGACACAAGTTTCATTTGGTCAAGGTAGAGGCAGAAGAAGATCATATGCTAGAGGTAGAGGAAGAAGCCTAGACAGACAGGGAAAATGCAGCCTTTCAAGCTCAAGTGGAAGGGGCATTAATCAAAATCCAAGTCAAGGCCCAAGCCAAAATCAAGCACAAGGTTAGAGGTAGGACGAATCTTAAGTTCAAAGTCATCACTGTAAGAAGTATGGTCATTATGCAAATGAATGTATAAAGAATCAATATGACATAAGTAACAAACCAATTGTAAATTTCACAAAGGATAATTATAACCATGATAGTATGTGTTTAGCTTGTAATGTAGCAGAAGAAAAACAAAGTGATGTATGGTTTCTAGATTCAGGGTGCAACAACCACATGACTTGATAAAACACCTACAATGCCAACATAGAAAGAGTACAAGCACAAGAAGCCGGCAGCATAAATAGCCGAACAATGAAGAGGCTAGCTGTCACAGGGAGCCACGCCACAAGAACCAATACAACTCCGAGAACTTAGAGTAGAAGGGGAATTGTTCACATATGCCTCCGGGGACAAGCATGGCCAACATTACCGCTCATGTGCTACCAAGTGGGCATGGAGAGAAGATGAAAATTGACCACCCTAAAAATGACCCAAGGCCATCGTTTAGGCAAACCCGAAAAAACAACTCAATTACCAACCCACTTTTCACACGAAAATAAAACCTATCACTTGTATCAATTGGATGGGCACGAGGAACCAAGACGAGCCAGGGAGCGACACCACAACAACCCATACAACTCAAGAACTTAGAGAGCAAAAGGGGAATTGTTCACATATGCCTCCCGAGATGAGCATGGCCAACATTACTGCTCATGTGCTACCGAGTGGGGATGGAGAGAAGATGAAAATCGGCCACCCTACTAATGACCGAAGGCCATCATTTAGGCAAACCCGAAAAAACAACTCAATTACCAACCCCACCTTTCACACGAAAATAAAACCCATCACTTGTATCATTTGGATGGGCACGAGGGACCAGGACGAGCCAGGGAGCCACACCACAACAACCCATACAGCTCCAAGAACTTAGAGAGCAGAAGGGGAATTGTTGACATATGCCTCTCGGGACAAGCATGGCCAACATTACTGCTCAGGCGCTACCAAGTGGGGATGGAGAGAAGATGAAAATCGGCCCCAAAATTGGCCTCATTGCATGTGATGGTTCTTCTTAAAGGAATTATTCTTCTCCTACTCTCTCTTTCTCTCTCTCTTCGCATTTCTGTGATGTATTCAATTCTTACATAGAAAGCTTAAATGTTGAGAGAGGAGGAGAGAAGATCTACAAATATGCTATGAAACTAATCACAAAAATTCCAAGAGAGGAGGAGAGAAAATCTGGCATGAAATTAATCACAATAATATTGATAAAAATTGAAGAATTGAATACATCATGAAAATTCTCTCTTCCTCTCTTCATATTTTCGTGATGTATTCAGTTCTTGCATTTTTATCAATGTTCTTGTGATTAGTGTCATGCAATATTTTCTCTCCTCCTCTCTTGGCATTCTTGTGATGAGTTTCATGGCATATTTGTAGATTTTCTCCCCTCCTCTCTCGAATTTTAATCCTTCTATGTAAGAACTAAATACATCACAAAATATAAAAAGAGAGAGAGAATGTGAGCAAGAGAGAGAATTGGAGAAGAAGGATTCCGTTCAAAAGAAACATTACATGCAATGAAACCAATTTTGGGACCTCTCCTTGCTGACCTTCACTCTCTTCCTATTTCCTTCTTATAATGTTTTTTGTTGATGGAGTCGACTTCAATTAGGTTTGACTCCATCAATTAAATATCTATCAAGTCTCATTTTACATGAAAATATGACTTTGACTTATACTTTTGAACTTAGAATATAAGCTTCCCTAAGATTCAAATTACTGATAATGGCATCATTTTGTAGGCAAATTTTGCTTCAGTCTTATAAGGCTTTCATATGAGAACAAGGATTCCCTCTGCCGATCAAAAAATTCAAGTACTAAAGAATACATAACTAGACTTGGTTATACTATTGAGATAAAGACTCAATTTATTGAAGAAAAGTAGTGGTGGTGAGAATTTCTATGGAAAATTTATGTGTCTCTCAAACACAATATTATCTTGTGCTTATTTGTAAAAGGCAAGTTGTTAACGTAGGACAATGGTTTAAAAAGAGGTAGGAATGTTCCCAACAAATGTGCCCTTTGCAATATTTATGTTGAATCTATCTCACACTTGTTTATTTGGTGTCCACATGGAACAAATGTTTGGTCATAAGTGGCTTGTTCTCTTAATCCTAAGGAAACATGGTAGAAATAAAGTTCACAGGAGTACTTGCGTGAGTTAAAATTTATGGTTCTTTGCCTTGTGTTTTGGTTTATGACTTATGGTGAGCCCATAATGGTAGCATTTTTCAAGACATGGATATTCCATATGAAGTGACAACAAGTGTGATTCTAAAGCTTTCGGGAGAATACAAAGTGGAACAGAAAGAAAAAACGTCCAAATACACAACTAAAAAAGTACCCAACTATGCCTCATCTAAACTATGATATTGCATAGGGATTTTTGCTTGGTGTGAGTCAAAGTGATCTGTTGTAGATGTTCTTCATTTAAATTTAAAATCAGTTTTTCCATGTTTGATAAATTAACATCATAGTAGAAATTACCTCTTTCTAAACTCTTATTTTATTTCTAATTAAAAAAGGAGCAACTTGAGCACACTGAGCAGCATGTGATAGATTAACAAATATAATTAAAGACTGGTTTAACAGCGTGATGTGATAGATTTACCTATATAATTAAATGATTAAGAGAGCGAAAAACTTGTGGTAAGAAGATTTACATATATAAATAAATGGTTTAACTTAACAAATATAATTAAATACTGGTTTAACAACGTGATGTGATAGATTTACATATATAAATAAATGATTTAACAGAGGCGAAAAACTTGTGGTAAGAAGATTTACCTATATAAATAAATGGTTTAACAGCGTTAAAATGAAAAGGGGATGATTAAGAGAGCGAAAAACTTGTGGTAAGAAGATTTACATATATAAATAAATGGTTTAACTTAACAAATATAATTAAATACTGGTTTAACAACGTGATGTGATAGATTTACATATATAAATAAATGATTTAACAGAGGCGAAAAACTTGTGGTAAGAAGATTTACCTATATAAATAAATGGTTTAACAGCGTTAAAATGAAAAGGGGGCGAAAATGGTTTAACAACGTGATGTGATAGATTTACATATATAAATAAATGATTTAACAGAGGCGAAAAACTTGTGGTAAGAAGATTTACCTATATAAATAAATGGTTTAACAGCGTTAAAATGAAAAGGGGGCGAAAAACTTGTGGTAAGATCCACCCCCGTGAGGGGATAGACAGCCTTAACCGCGTGTGATAAGAAAGTCCGAAGACTGCTCCCGTCCTTGTCGAGGGAGATGCCAACCATCTCTCCTTTCTACGAACACGCTATTATTTTCTTGTACACAACAATTATATATGTTTATAGAAATTAACATGGTGACAATGTGGGATAAATGTGTGGTTTTATTGCCACAGCATCGCTGTTAACCTATGCCTTCAGGAAGAAGAAGAATACCTTCGCTTTCTCTCACACGTGTGTCTCATAACGTCTTTTAGTCCATCCATCGATTGGCTGCGCACGTCCTTCAAATTTTATTTTCTGGGCTTTATGTGGGACCACTGTGCTCGGACCGCCGAGATTGTTTATAAATAGTTCATATCTGTATTTTTATAAAGTCTAAAATGTATCGAGTAGCGGCAGGAATTTGTCTTCCAATTGAGTTTGAGTGGCTTTGCTATTGAATGTGAGGTCAGTTAACTGCAAACAAAGGAATTTACTTGTGTCAACGGATCATGGAGTCTCTCTTGCTTTACTTAGCTATTACCTCTCTTTATTGACGCACATTTCCATAATCATAATAATTTAAATACATATTAAGTACTCAATTAAAATATTGTCGGTTGAGATGCTTGTACTCTAAATACAACGCAGGATTCAATAAAACACCTACAAAATACATCAAAGATTTAAATGCAATACAACCTAAACCACATGCCAATCAGTTTATGTTTTCTCCGACTCAGAATATTATCCTATGCTGGGACTGTAAATTCAAGCCTTCCGTTACCCTAACAATGCTAATTCAATTACCAAGACTCGAGATTATGTTGGAAAAATAATGTTATCTGGATTATTTAACTTTGAAGGAATTTCAGAACTTTCCCGATTGGTTCATTTGGATGTATGTCAGCTAGCAATATATCTCCATGTAAGAGTTTCAATTACAAGATAGAATTATGCAGAGGAAAAAATATTTTTAAAATTTTAAAAGGAAGGTTATATTTGCATATAAGAGTTTTAATTATAAGGTAGAACTATGGAACGACAAAATGATTTTTAATATTTTAAAAGTAAGGTTATTGTATTGAGAGGTATTTTACAAGGTAAAATAGAGAGGGGACATTGTCACTTTAAGAAACCAAAAAAAGATAAATAATTAAATGGAAGGGATAAATGATTTTTAATATTTTAAAAGGAAGGTTATTGTATTGAAAGGTATTTTAAACTGTAAAATAGAGAGGGACATTGCCACTTTAAGAAAAAGAATAAAATTTAAAAAAAAAGGTTATATCTGCATGTAAGAGTTTCAATTACAAGGTAGAACTATGCAACCAAAAAAAGTGTACAAGACAAATGATTTTTAATATTTTAAAAGTACGGTTATTGTATTGAAAGGTCTTTTACACCGTAAATAAATAGAGAGGGAACATTGTCACTTTAGGAAAAAAAATGAAAACGAAAAACGAAATAGAAATAGAAAAAGAAAAATAACTAATATATTTTCTAAATTTATGAGATAATATTTGAATATGATTATTATAAAAGTGAAATATTTGGAAACCCACAATGTACCTTCATAATACAAGGCCTTCTAGCCCCAAGAGTTAGCTCAATTAGTCAAGTCGGGGCCTCGCCGTTTGGGAGGTCACAAGGTCAATTCCCAAAAGCTTTGGGGTCAGCTCTTGTTATAGGTTGAGGGGCGTCAGCCTTAGATTTTCCCGTAGATGTAACGCCACTCGCTGACCGAAGA
>APFE031245399.1:72531-101793 GCA_000404065.3 Pinus taeda
GGGTGATGCTCACAAGGGTGAAGAAGTGGGATTGAAACTAGTGAAATGAATCACATAGCATCAATCATCACTTCTGGGGCTTGCACCCGGTAACCAGGACTTCCCGGGATGTCACCCATCCCAAATCGCCTCTAGCTCAAGCACGCTTAACAATTTTATTTTGACAGTTTTTGTCATATAAGGATCAAGAAAGATCCTTGAAGAATACACCTGAAAAATACAGGTTTCTTTTCAAAGGGAAAAAAAATATTATTATAAAAGTTAAGTGGTTTAATTAAATCTACAATAAGATAGAATAAGAGAAGATTATTATAAGTTAGGTAATTAAATCTACAATAGGATAGAATAAGAGAAAATTATTATAAAAGTTAGGTAATTAAATCTACAATAATATAGAATAAGAGAAAATATTTCATAGTATATTCATAGAAATTATGTATATGTAGATTTGGTATTTATTATTCTATCTTTTAAGTTACCAAGTAAATTTTAAGATATTTATGCAATCTTTATATCTAAAAAATAATCAGAATTATAAGTTGTTTATGACATTGTTATGTACAATTGAGTGTGTGTAGTTCCAATGTTGGGTGGATGAATGATATGCCCATGTAGAATGTTACTCACCAAGATTTTGTGAAGTTGGATCTAGCTTGGACGCCCAATTGGATAGTTTAAATGCCCCCAAAAATAGCTTTCATCCTCAACCCCTCCCATAAAATTTGAATCTAAGACATAGTGAAGATTAAACCCCACACAAACCAAAAAGTTTACACCTCATAAATATATATAAACAAAAAAACTTGGCCAAAACTATGAAAATTTGCATCCTTGAAAATAAATATGCAATTTAGATATAGATCTTCTTAATCCAAATAAGATAATTTATCCTTTATCCAAATTGGATATGGATCCAAACCAACTAAAAAACTTTGAAATAAACATTTTTTCCACTTTCATTTTAGGTTATTCTCTCACTTCAAAGTTAAAATAAGTGTGTATGAAATACTTAAAAAAAAATTGTTAAAATTATGAAGTTAAACTTGGCCCCTGGGGTTTTAAAAGGAAAAAAAGAGGTTAAACTTAAAGATTCACATTTTTGGGAATGGAGATGCAGTAATATTGACTTTTAGATAATTAGTTTTTTTTAATCAAACATTTCCAAATTAAACATGGATCAAATCCATGCAAAATAATTTCAATTAAAATGAAATAAATCTAAAAACTTAATTGTGATTAGTTTTAAATGTACTTTCTTATATAATATCTAAAATCAGTTATTACTTTAGTCTTGTGAAATAATTTGACATATTAAACAAAAACTAAACATGAATAATTATTTTCATATATTTCTTATTAATTGTTTCAAGGTTTTAATAGAAACAAAAATTAAAAACAAATGTTGTGTTTCATTTAATTTGAATTGATAGGTGTTTTTTTCCAATCACACAACAAAAAGAAATATGTAAAAGATAATTAAAACAAGTCATTTCAGAGGGATTATGTCACATATTTATGTTAATTGGTAAGTAATCATTAAAGTTTATGGAGATGTATATATTCTACTTGCTTTGGATTTAAACTTATAACTTTTTAGAAAAAAACACACTTAATCTTAACTATTAGACCCATTATAACATTATGCTTGTTTGTGATATATATATGAATGATTTGGGAAAATCCTTTATCATTTATCCTGTTGGAATATGTAATTAGTTTTTGTCTTCATAATTGTTAATGTACTCATATCATTATGTATATCTTATGTTACAAGAATTTTTTTATTATTATTTTTAAGCATGGGTTTTATGCTCCATTGTGATGGTCTTCTAGGTAACACATGTTCTTCATGCTTCTTGGGGTTTTCATGTCAAAAGAATATTTTTCTTGAGTCAAGAGAGTTATTATTATTTGTATAAGACCCTATCAGGGAATATGTAACATGTATAAGATGTTGACTTTTGGTATAGAAAGTCCTAGAAACCTCCAAGCACAAGTCGACCAAGGAAATGAGAAGTCAACCTAAAATAAGGAATTCAAACCCCACAAATGTGTACAAATAGAAGCAACATCGACCTCATTTGAACACCAATTCGATCTCTCTCATCAAGAAGTTTGATCTGAAGCAAAAAGTATCAAGGAAGGAAGAGTGAAGGTCTAGAAGGCAAGAAGAACTCAAGAAGAAAGAAGAAAATTTGGTTTTGGGCCTTGTTCTCTCACATGTGTGAAATCTAGGGTTTCTATAGCTTCAAAGAAGGCCAAAAATTGTAGGTTAGAATTTCAGGGAGACGAATTGCAGATACAAGTTGTAGGAGAGTTGAATACTCTTATTTGGTCTAATTTAACTTTGGAGACCTTGGCTTGTTTGAAGGAAGAATTCTTGAAGACTTAGCATGCGCCATAGTTAGGTATTTTTTGAAAATACTATAGAGATAATGTTGCAGGTCGTATTTGGGGTCCGAAGTTGAAGCTGGAAGTTGGATGGAGCAGAATTGATCCTTGATCTCTGACCTAATTGGGAGGGCTTCTTGGAGGGCTAAATTGGTGCTTGGAGGAGGATTTGGTCTAGGGTTTTCGGTCTTGTTTTTTCTCATTTGAAACAGATTCTATAAGAAGAGAAGATATTATTTATGGGTTTTCCCCTTAGAGAGGTTTTGCACTGACTTGGAGTGTATATCTTATGTCTGATGTCTTTATTGTTTTTTCTCTTGATAATTGTTTGATGAAAATATATAATAAAGAAACACAAGAAGATAAATAAATTTCACAAGAAATTATTAAGGTTAAGGAAAAATTGAATTAATAGATTCCCTACTACCACTAGTAGAAAATGAGAAATTAGTAACTAGGCAACTAAAAATGTTAGTCACCATAAATTTTCCAAGTGAGACACTACCAAAAATTAGCAATCTTAAGTGACTAAACTAAAAACGACTAACATAAATCACTAATTTAATCGCGGGTTAAAATATGTGACTAGCTAATAAGCAATACAATTAAAAGTGGCTAACATGAATGACTAATTTAGTCTAAGAACAAAAATACAACTACTTAACAAGTACTACAATAATATGAATCAATTTTTTATGTTAGTCATCTTAATTGTGTCAAGCAATCTAAACTTACAAGTGATAGGGGATTAAAAGGTTGTTAAAGATTGGTTGTAAGGTTATCCTTCCTTAAACACTTTTTCATCCTCACATGGTGTATATGTGAGCCAACTTTGCATTATTTATCTCTAATAAATTCTAATTTTAATTTAATAAAAAAAATTATTCTATGTATTTAAAAAAAACCTATTCATTGAATCTTATTGGATCTAGTTCCAATTTGAAATTAATTTGAAGAGTAATTTTAATTTTTAAGACTATAATATCAAATAAAAACTACTTTAATTTCATATTAACCAACCTAGATCCATCTTAACCCTGAATCTATCAAGCGTCGAGGGGGATCCAATCTTTCTAGGTGCAAACTTTTTTTTTCTAGTGAAAATTTTGAGGAAATGTTTGCACCTCGAGAGATTGGATCCCTCTTGGTACTTGATAGTTATAGGGTTAATATGGATCTAGGTTGGTATAATACTATATAATATCTATATTTGTATTTGTGTCTCTTTGTTATTCCCTCTCTATATCTCACCCGCCAAACATACACACACTCTCTCTCCCTCTCTTCCCCTTTTATGCCTATCTTTCTCTTCCCCTTCTCTCCCTCTCTATCTATATCCTTCTCTATATTCCCTCCTGCTCCCCTCTCTCCCTCACTCTCTCTCCATGACTCCCTTGTCACCCCCTCTCTCTCTCCACCTTTCTCCTTCTATGTTTTTCTTGCTCCCTATTTTACTGCCCCCTCCAATTCCACCTCTCTCTCCTCATCTCTATCTTCGTTCCTCTATATCCTTCTTATCTCCCACCTCCTTCATCTCCCCCCCCCAAAATATTCTCCCCCTCTCTCTCTCTTCCATCCAACTCTATCACTATCCCCCCCTCCCCCGCCCTTCTCCATCTCTCTCCCTTCCCTTTCTCTCCCTATCTCTATCATCTCCTCTTCTTTCTCTTCCCTCCTCTCCTCTCTCCCTCACTCTCTCTCCCTCTCTCCCTTCTCACTCCTCTCTATCTCCACCTCTATCTATCTATGTCTTTGTTCTTTCCTCGCTCTCTCTCCCACTCCAAGCCCATCTCTCTCTCTCTCTCTTCCTTCCTCTTGCTCCCTCTCTCCCACCTCACTCTCTCTCCCCCCATCACTCTCTCTTTTTCTATCCCTACCCTCCAACTTTTTCATTATCTCCATCCCTCGCTCTACCCCCTCCCCAACTCTCTCTTAAATTTGATTGCATTGTATTGTGTTTAAGAAATTATCTAAATTAAAAAAAACTTAATTGGTTGTAAAATATTAAACCTATATTTTGGATCAATCGTGTCAAAGAAATAAAATAATGAAAAACTTTAAAAAATTCATGCACTATATTTAATCTATTATAGTTAGTCAACTTTCTTGCTCTCATCCCTTGTATCCTTAGCTACTATGGATCTATGCCGGTTCTCTCTCTCTCTCTCTCTCTCTCTCTCTATATAATATATTATTATTATAAAAGAACGGCATAGATCCATCTTAATTTGGTTAAAACCTTAATTTAATTTCTCAAGAAATATTTTTAGTAGTTGTGAGGATAGAGGGTTTAGATATATCTCAAATTGTAACATTTGCCCTTTTAGATTTAATTAAGAAAATGTTGTAAAATTAAATTAAAATAAAATATTTTTACCATGAAAAAAGTTATGTTTTTTTTGGCATGTGGTATTGATAAGCCATGGTATTGGCTCATGGTATTGTAACAGACTATTTTTTACAACTTAATAATATTTACGGTAATGTGGAGGTGAATATCGTAGTTAATAATATTGGCCCATGGTATTGTAACAAAGCCCATTCACAACTTAATAACAAAATCAAAATATTACAAATTGAATTTTATTATTTTTATTAATTTAAATTTTTATTAGTAAATTGAGGTCATATTAAGATGTTTACACTCATTCCAATATCATTTTTATCTTCTTCTTCTTCTTTTTAATTTAGCGCCAAAATAACAAAATTCTTATTAAAAGATAAATCATTTAAGCAATTACAATTTATATATTATTATTTTATATTATAAATATTTATTTTATTTTTTCCATTATAAATATTTATTTTATTTTTCATTTCCAGTTTAGCATTAGGTTCAAATAAAATATTCATAGATTACAACTCTGGAGATTTCTTCCTTTTTACTAAAGATGATTTTTGTTCTCATGGGTAAACAATTTCGAGGGTTTATATGATCAAAGCATAAATTTCATCTATAGTTGAGGGTTTAATGATCAAGGCAAGGTCATTGGGCATGGATATTTTGGCCATTTGTACATAGGTATGCATTTGGACTCTCGAGAGTTCTTCCTTTTTACTAAAGATGATTTTTGTTCTTATGGGTAAATAATTTCGAGGGATTATATGATCAAAGCATGAATTTTATTTAGAGTTGAGGGTTTAATGATCATGATAACACAGATCTTGATTACGGCCAACAATTCATCAAAAGACAATGCACAAGTAAGCATTTTGCATGTCCTTATTGTACAAAGGGTTTAATGAATATGATAATGCAGATCTTGATTGCAGCCAACAATTCAACAAAAGACAATGGATAAGTAAGCATTTTGCATGTCCTTATTGTACATATTAGTTTGCTCCTCCCTAACTTTTTTAGGGTCATAATCCATGAAATTTAATTTTTTTCTTTTCACCTTTTTTTTAGTGGTTGATTGTTTGTGTAATGGACTCTACCATGCCCAAATTCAAAGGGCTCGAGTGATGCAAGCAAATTTTCTGGTAGGATGCAAATACTAGACCTCCCTCAAACTTTGTTACATGAAATTAAATTTTTTCGTAATCATGAACATAAAATCTTTTATGTTTCATCCTTAGATTTTGATCTCAATGCCTACAATTTTAAACCATGTTACTATATTTTAAGTAGAATTTACTTAGATCCATTACGCCTTACAACTCCCCAAATCTTAGGTTAATTTCACCTAAAAAGAAGGAACCTGAATGGATTTTTCAATTTAGACTCAATGCTTACATACAATGATTAAAGATGGAAGAACCCAAATGGTCTGATAACTTTTACCCACCCATCAATTTCCAAGAACTTTGCTATTATTTTGAACCTAAATAGAGAGAGTAGAAGAAGAGGAGCTTGGATGAGGTGGACCCTGACCTACTTGATACTTTTCAAAAGTTGGGCATGCCCTTGACTAGAAGAAGAGACTGACCAATGTTGTTGTAGATGTTGTTTTTTTATAGTGTTTTCATTGCCACCATGCATAGGTAGAATCGATAGGCAGTTGAGGTTATCCTTTGTTCGTTATAAGGGGTAATTCAGGATTATATTGATCGAGTTAGAAAGTAGCTTGGCAGGTTTGTTCCTCCTGGTGATAACTATTATGTTGCATTGTATTTTTTTTTTAGTGATAACTCCTTCTATTAAATCCCCAAGCACACTTTGTCATCCATGGAAATATCCATTTATTTCAGAATGAATGAGATGGAGACTAGGCAGTTTGAGAGGGCTCTTATTGTTGTAGATGAGAGGAGTTCTGTGAGGTGGGAGGAGTTTTGTGACATATATTGAAGGATGCACTGCACCATTTTATGACACCAAACATCTTCATGCCACATTAGTAGATCTCTATTGCACCGAGGGGACAATAATAAAGTATTTTACTATAAATAATTGGTATGTCGAGGACACGGAATGCAGACATGGGATTTATAATTTTATTACGAAAAGAGGTTTGTGCGATGGGGACAAATCAAGTATTTCGTGGACCTGAGTAGAGATTGGTTCGACAATCACCTAGAAATACTCAAGCAAGATGACACAGATGGAGAGTTCGATTCTATTGCCTTGAAAAAAACTATCAATTGGGGGGGACAAAGATGATCCATATAGGGAAGAATTTCAGGAGTAGGATTGTTTCTAAAATTATATCTATAGTCAAGTCAAAGAACTACTAAAGGGGATTAGTGCAGGTGCAACCAAATTCTCATCATGCAAGGAATTTTTCACAGTGTGATTCGATGCTCATTGGTGACCAGGCAGCTGCAAATACTTATCATTACATTCAGGTACAATTTGTGTTGGATTCTAAAGTCTCTAATTTCATTTATTCATAGTCCTTCTTGTGTCCCTGTCTCTCTTAATTTCATTGTGGTAGGATTGGAATGGGTTAAAAAATAAAGAATATCATTGAGTAAAAAAGACACCCACATGTCACTACATGTCATTGTGCATACTCTCTGTTTTTTATACAATTAGAAGTGAGAAATATGATGTGTGCACAACTAAAAATCCTAACATGCATGATGAATCCAGTCTTAGCATGGAAATCGAAACTAAGAATCATAAAATATCAATAAATTTGTGACACTGAGTAAAAAACACAATAAAATATTATATGCCAACATTGTCTATTTAGTGCAAGATACTACTAATATTTCATAATTTTCAAAGATGGTGGATGTCATGAAGATGCCCTCAAGCAAAGTTACTGACTTTAAGATAATATTGTTAGTGCAGCTATTTACTTTAAATAGGATAAATTTAGGTAATTAAAACAAGTTTGAAAATCACTAGAAACACCACCCCTATTTATTTTAAATAGGCTAAATTCAGGCAATTAAAACAAGTTTGAAAATCACTAGAAACACCACCCCCACATAATTTTATTTCAAGTTGTACAATATAATATTGAATCAAATTATGAGCACTTCCATTTAAATTGACCGTACATAAAATAACAAACAAGGTTGATGGTTTTAAAAGCTATATCCATCATTAAATATAAGATATGACAAGGATGGCTCATAATTTTAAAGGCTATATCCATCACCAACTATAAGATAAGAGTTAATGAGATGAGACAAAGTTTGTCTTGATATAACATGTAAATGTCATATTACTTATAAGTCATGCATATTGTATCTGATTGTGCATATGTGTAATTTTTTACATTTAAATTGTCAAATATGTAGAAGTTACATTACACTATCTTAAATCTGCACACAAAAAAATATTAGAAATATGGCAGGGGAATGAGTAAGCATTTTCACAATGGTTTAAAATTTCCCCTTGGTTGGTGAAGAACCAAATCAATGATATTTTTGGTGGAGTATTAAGTTATTAACCAAAGATAAAAATATGTTAATCTCTTAAATGATTGAAAAGGGATATTTAGAATGTTATATAGAAGTTACATTTCACATAGTTATATCTACCTTAACATAACTATAATATTCCAACTCCATTTTTTTATATAGAACTTACATTTCGTGTAGCTATAGAAGTTACATTTATGTGTTTTAGATAGAAGATACATTTTACATAGCTATATCTACCGTGACATAACTATAATTTTCCAACTCCATTTTTTCACACTTTTCAACATTTTAAAGATTTGTCTATTTTAGGGTGATTATGCAATTAAATAGTTGATATTGTTTAAGACATCTCCTATTTGCAACATTTTGAATTCTTAAGTGGGATCTTGGGTAGGTTTTTGTTACTACCATATATCATGTTTTAAGTATATGGTGTTTTATAATTCACCAAAGAGACTTTAGAATCAACCTTGAATTGTATGCTTATTTCCATTATACATCTAATATTTGCAACATTTTCCACGTAAATAACCCAATAGCCCATGTTGAACATGAAGCAAGTACCTCAAAAATTAGGGAATATCAATTATTCTATTTCCATAGGGGGATAGATCTAGAGAAGGAAACGACAACTATCATAAATGGCATTTGTCAGGTTGTATTTAATGAAATCCCATTAGAATTTGCTACTAAAGTAGATAAATGGATGAATTGAAGCTTGAAGGTAGTGTTGCATAGGTGTTGCAAGGTATCTCTATAACACTATCTATCTACATGATTCTAATGCCATGAGATTGTGTCTCAATAACACTATTGTCCAGTGATGCGTGCTAGATTTAGATAGCTTTCTCATGTCCTACTAGTAAATTACATCATTATATTTCTATGAAATCTCAGAATGTGTTCAAAGTTTGTCTCAGATAAGGAAATAAGTATGTACCCTTGAATTCATCTATGTTGTAATAATATCAAGAATAAAGTTATCATTGCAAATAATTGGGATCTACCATGTAAGTTTACTTTACTACATGAAATTCTTGATTTCTTAGATCCAAACTAGTTAGGGTTGAATTTATTTTTGTTGTAATGAGATTAAGAATAAAGTTGTCATTTTAATCATTGAAATATATCATGTAAGATTTATTCACTACATGAAAATGTTTATTTGTTAGAGCCCAACTTATTAGGATTATGAAGAGTCCTCTTTCATGACGATATTTATGAATTCTTTATTCTTACTCAAAGAATTACATATTACAGAAAGGTGGAAAATAAATGAGATGCAACTGAATGGTTTCTGTTTTAAAATGTGTGGAGGAAGTATACAATTATTTTCAGTTGTGTTCAAATATTTTGGAGCACCCATAAGTGCTTCATTTTCCTCCTCGTTAATTCCATTTCTACTATCCCAATGCTTCGAGAAGTCCTTCTCCAAAGTGATCTCTTAACTATCTTGGAGGGAAATTGATTACTTGATTGGAACCCACGGATTACAATTTGATTAGGAGAAGGGGATGAGAAAGCTTCATATTCTTCAATATATTCCGCAAGTTAAAAGTATATCGAATGATTTCCTTTCTGTTTAATTGATACGACAATCACTCAAGCATTTGTTAGGATTTTGAGACCTTTTTCAATGAATTTTTTTTCTAAAAGTTATGTTCTCAATTAAAGAAATTAAAGAAAACGTGAAAATGATGCAATGGAAGGATTTTCTGTTTTAGTGCCTAAGAATGCCTTGCTAATGTGAAGGGCTTGGTATTTTCTTGACTCAATATTAGTCGCATTTGACTTCCTAACATTTATTTAATTTCATTTTTTTTTGTGTTTATATTGCTATCCTTGAAGTTGGTGATCTACTGTGTGTGTAATAGGAAGTATTAACTACTAAGCACTCTCAAAGGTGATATTTATGGATTACTAACTTTAAATGTTCCTACTTGACACTTTAGTATTACATGATCATGCAAAGAAATTATTAATCAATATTAAATGGAAGATGATTAATGTGCATTGTTTCTTCGCTTGCCATATAATTACTACATTTTGGCCCCCAATAATATATTTGAGGCTACTTTTTGGTTGTTACTTGTGGAGCTTCCCTTTGGCTCAAAAAACCGTTGAGGATAAATGTCGATTGCATTGGCATTGGACATCATCAAAGAGGAATTCACCAAAAGATGTAAAGGACATGAGAGAAATTGGTATAATGATCAGATAACTACTATATAAACATTGAGGCACCATAATTTCTTGTGTGTTTAGATTCACTCGAAATTTTTCCGAATATTTCCATGTATACAAAAATACTAAAAACGCAATTTCAGACTAATTAACCAAACTAATAATTATATAAAAGTCATAATTTATAGTTAAATAGTATAATATGATTAATATTACAGGACACAAATATAGGGTCTAATTGTGAGGGGCATTGTGACAATATATGTACACTTCTCTTTGTATTAGACAATCATCTCTCAGAATGTGATATCGATCCAACGAAATGTACTCCCAAAGGCCATTGTGGGATTGAAATTTTTTCTTTTAGTGGACAAGTGGTGATATATTTTCTCAGACCTTAGTGTTTTGCTTCCCTAATGTTTTGACACTGCTCACAACTAGCACCTTCATTCAACCAAGTGAGGTACTCATATCGGAAAGTTGAATCATTTTGTCTCCACAATCCAATATGATGTTGGATTAATCTCATGATCCTAAAAACATAGGTCATAATAGCGAGGAACTTTTACTGTGGGCAAAAGAATATCAAAATTTAAGGAACTTGACACTTTTACAACAAGCAATAATGATATTTTTTTACACTAATCCTTTTTTTTTTTTTTCCATTTGTTTTCACAAGTTATCTATTGCCTGGTATTTTTAACATGTAACTTAGTTGGTATGTTTGTGCCTAAGGTTTTGTTGAAGGTTGAATACTAAGTTCCTAAGGTGTTATTTTCTATGGTGACATTTTATTTTCTTTGTTTATACAGGTCATCTAGCCTCATAGTGGCCACTATTGAATGTTGAGGTATATGTTGTAAAAATATTTTATAGTCTACTTTATTTTATATTCAAGTATTCGTCGTCTTTCATGTCTTATACTCTGCATTGTATCTTCTTTCATTTTCAGGAGAGGAACTCAATATTGATGGTAAGAAGTAGCAATTGAAGAAAGAGGAGAACAATAACACTGGAGTGACAAATGCAATATTAAAGAGAGAAGAGAATCTATCTAGTGATACCTTTAGAGCCAATATCTTGCATAAGACACACTCATAGAGATTGATGGTCAAGCCTTCATTGTTGGTGAATTCACTTGCAATGCTTTGGCAACACAGTGATAATGTTTTGAAATGATGAAAGAAAATTTCATGTGTAGATTGTAGTCCAACCGATATTAAGTTGGAAACTCATATTGTAATACTTGATATTTTATATAATAAAATTTATATGGTTGAAATTATTTTTATTTGCACTTGATATTATTTAGTCTTGTAATTAACATATGTAACTTTGCGTTATCATATTAGGTAAACATGCACATTGTATGGCATTTTTTTAAATTTAGTTGCAAAATCATACTAATTAATTTATGTTGATTAACAATGAACACATAAAATCAATCTAAAAATACTAAATTAGTAGTTTATATTAATTAATGATGAACACGAATAAAATGAATATATGACTAAATTAGTTGTTTTTAATGATTATGAATGAAATTAAATGAAATGAATTGAAACTACTAAATCCATCGTTTATATAATAAATATGGAAATACCAAAAAGAGATAAATGACTACTGCAAATGATAATTTTTTAATTAAAATGATGATTAAATTTTTCATATATATGACTATTAGCAGCTAACTTACAGTATCTTATAACATGGCTAAAATTTAGTCATATTTCTTTGGTCTTTAATTGCTTTCAAATTATGACTAAAATTTGCATATATATGACGATTAGTTGTTAATTTACAGTATCTTATAATAGAACCAACATTTTGGTCATATTTCTTTGGTCATTAATTGGTTTTCTCGAGGATTCATATAGTAATATATTTTGTTGTATATTTGACCATTAATTGTGACAATTAATGACTAAACCAATGAAAAAATTATGACCAAATTTATGACTAAATATACTAATAGATGGTAAAATTGAGGAAACCAATTAATGACTAAGCTAAAAATGACTAAAAGTTGGTCGCGTTATAAGATATTGTAAATTTTCTACTATTGGTCATCGACTAAAAAATGGTCATTTATATGCAAATTTTAGTTGTTTTTTTAGTAATTAATTAGTTATTTTGTACTAGTGTACATTCTCTAACATGTTTTTAGAGTTAAGGTGAACAAGATAAGCTAGAATATCATATCGAAGGGTTTGTCAAGGGTAATCATTTGCAGAAGGACACAAGGAAATAAAAACAATATCTATTCACCTAGAAGGAAGAGAACTATATCAAGCCTTCATTGAAGAAGACCTCATCATCAATCTCTTGTTGAAGGAAGGAAGGAAGGACAATTTATTATTGAATATTATATAGTGCATCATCTTGAAGAAGAGGAAGCATCAAGGAATCTTGGGATCAACATTCACTCTTTGAATTTGTTCAAATACAATATATTGAATACATCCTAGAAGTCATTATTCTAGGGAATCTTTGAAGTCTCCTTGGAGGTCTTGAAAACATCACGATAGTTGGATACATTATCAAAAGGAAGAACTCTTGGTTGAAAAATAAGTATCATATTGTTTTCTATGTCTCAATCTACAGATCACATGGCTACATTTTGCAAGGAAAGAAATAATCTTGTTGGATCGGGAAACTTCCTTGCATGAAATAAGAGGATTGACCTGGCCCTCACAAAAAATGAAGTCATGGAATATGTCCTTGGTGAATTAGTTGTACTAGAGAAGGAGTAGACTCAAGAGTTACAAAAATACAAGAAGGGACAAGAAAGGGCACAAAATATCATTGTAGAATCCATTAAATATCATCTTGTTCCCTTTATTGTTGATTTAAAGACATCTAAGGCTATGAATGATAAGTCAGTAAAGTTGTACTCTATAAATACATCAATTCAAAAGATTTCCTTAAGGAATCAACTATACATAATAAGGAAGTCAAAGCATGAATACATGGCCACTTACCTCATGAAGATCTTACAAATAAGGGATTAAATGCAAGGGATTGGAGAAATTGTTTCCATTTCTGAAATGATCATTTTTCTATTAAAAGCTTTGCCACCTGATTGGAGCGATTTTAAAACTAGTATATATTCTGAGAAGGATGCTACACCATTTGATGATTTATGGGCTCAATGTATCTTGGAAGAACCCAAGATCAAGGAAAAGGATGAAACTAAATCAATTGAAAGGTCTCAAGCCTTTATTATAAAGACCAAGAAGATGAAGAAATTTAATTTTGGAAAGTTCAAGAGAAAGCTAGACATGTCCAATATCCAATGCTTTGGATGTAATGAATATGGAAAATTTCATAGGTATTTCCCAAATAAGAAAGATAGAAAAAGAAAAGAAAGAAGTGAAGCTCACGTAGCTAAGGAGAAGGGAGAACTTGAGAAGAAGCCAAAAGGAGAAGATCTAAAGGATATTTACTATTTGTTGGGAACAAGTTCCCCCAAGGACATTTTTGGGGCTAAAAGCCCATGTTTTGGGACAATTTTGTAATAAAGTTGTAAAGTTTCCGCATTTTGTGTTCGTGGAGCGTGAAGGTGTCAAGAGTCATAAAGGGTTGTTCGTCGTTATTTTGTAAAGTGTAAAGTCGGCTATAAAGATCCACCCATGGTCAGCGGACCATGGGATTGTATAAAAAGGAACTAAGTAAGCTCGCTCTAAGTAGTTAAGTAAGATAGTGAAGAATGAAGTAGGTAATTAAGCATTGGAGTCTAATTTTTCTCGGGTCTTACTGTAGGTATAGGCTCTGCAGCTAAGTGCACAGAGGCCTAGGGTGGAAGTCCACAACTAAGTGCGAGGACCCTTGCCACTATGTGCGTAGGGTGGATAGAGTCTGTATTAATATGAAGATATCAATAAAGAGAAGTATTCTACAAATTCTGTGTATTTATTTCTTGTTAATGCCTCTGGTTATATTGTGTTTTGGGTTTAATTTACAATGTTCATGTGATGCGCGAATGTATGTGACTGTATTGGTTAATTAAACACAAGTAAGGATATCAGTTTACGCGGCACTAACTATGGTTGATTAGTAAGATAAGTAAAACACTAAAGATAACTTGGGAACCTATACAATACGCTATCATAGCAGCGTGGAAGTACCTGGATCACGAGTTAAGGCTGTGCGGAGGTCAATCGTACACCTTCGCGTAAGTATTGAAGGGCAGAATAAAGGGTAGACTGACAAAGACCTAAAGCTTAGTGACATGCACGAAAGTAGGAACATAGGGTATAAACTGACATCACAACCATCTCAAGGTGCAGAAACTTTGTTCCAGCATCCCCCCATACTGCTTCGGGTGAGACTTCAGTCCACACTCCGCGGGCTGATGTCGAAAGGACCAGTAGTGTAGGGATTTGTTTGGCTAACTAATGTTGAACCTGGGTCAGGCCCCACAAAGCCAACAAATGATTCCATTGCCAGGACTGGAATCTGCATGAGAGATACGTGATGTCATATCACTGGAATCCAACTAAGAAAGAAGTTGAAGACTAGTTGGATAAGAAGATCCATGAATTCCCGGTGCAGGAGAACAAAAATCCATGGTTGACAAAGGAACAGTGGCTAGACAGGTACTTGTATACAGAAATCAACGAGATCTTTTTCTGTTCCTTTCCAGTTGAGCTATATGAGTGGATCGCGAAGCTAGCAGATAGCCAGGAAAGGTGGAGGCTTGATGGTCCTATTGTCTGGACCTTGGAGTTAGTACATATATTGGAAGCCCTTGAGATTAAGATCGCACGTGTTGTCAATCATTAGCGCAATTGCATCATAAGAGGATTTGTGACTGAATTCGCGGTCGATACCTCGGTTAGTTACAGTGAAGTGTAGCGATGCTTTTTCAAAGGTCTGCGAGGTAGGTACTTGAAGTCTTTAAATACCTGGATTAAGATGTTATTGTGTGAAAAATGGGTTATGTAGCTAAACACATATTTCATTAAAATTGGAAAACTTTTGTTACAAGGACATCACTAAAATTGAGTTTTTTAGTTATTTTGAAATTCTATATACATTATTTAATTCCAAATTTAATTAAATATGTGTTGCTACCTTTATTTTCAGAGCTATACGAAGTGGAAAGACTTATAAGAATGAAGAAAGAAAGGGTCCTGAATATAGCCCACTGATTTCACCTCCATTAGGTGACGAAGAGGGAGTAGCACAGGCTTCTCTGCGAAGTGTAGTTCAGTTCATAAAATAGGGATTACCGTGATTGCCACCTCCGCCTACACCACCTCCAACTTCACCACCGTTACCTGCGACTTCGCCCACACCACCACCACCTCCATCATAGTTTAACATGGAAAATTCAGTAAAGTTGCCTTTTTTTAAGGGCTTGGGAAATGAGGACCCAAACCAGTTTTGGTTCATCGTGAAAGTTGTATGGGAAGGTCAGGGCATCACAGATGATCACATGAAGAAGACAACATTGGTTAGTGCTTTTCAGGATCACTCGCTAACTTGGTACATCAAGCACTTTAATGATAACCCAAATGCTGGGTTGGTAGAAATGTTGATTGTGGGGTTCAAGGAAATCGCGATGAAACTAGGTGAGACACCTTGGGAATTGGATCAGAGTTTGAAGTGTAAAATCCACGAAGCTAATATGAACTTAACAGATGGACAACACCGCAAATGTTTCATGGCTTCACTCCTGCCTCACCTAAGGGTTGCACTATCACAACAAAATATTACAACAGGCAGAGGCCTTGGAGATTGCCACAAGAATACATGAGACCTTGATGCAAGATCTGAATCTGGGGGTTCAGCATATCCATGCACAGCTGAAAAATCTTTGCCTTGAAATGAAAATTTTGAAGCAGGACAAAATAGTTTGACCAGAGGCGCGTGAAGAAATATGGTGCTTGAAATGTAAAGGTTAGGAGCATGACAAAGACCACTGCCCGGTCTTTGCAAACTATATTGCAGGAGGAGGAACGATGCCTTTGAGCTTGGAAGCCAAGCAAGACCGAGTGTAGGGCCTGCATTGTGGTGCACTATATGTCAGGTAGTAGGGAAACATACAACTAATAATTACCATTTGTTGCAGAAGTTTGTACAAACACCGCAACAACTATTCTGCAACTTTTGCAGGTCGATATGGCATGATGAATGCAACTACCGAAGTTATGAATTGATGATGAACAGAACACCCACCTATAGAGTCTAGGCAGAAACGCGACCTCCTAACCAAAGGGCTGGGATGGCGCGAACAATCTTTCAGGGGCGCGGATGAGGCCGAGGCGGAGGAGGACCTGACAAAGGTCAGGGATAGCTAATCTGCTACAACTGTGAGGACCAAGACAATATTCCCATGAATGCACTAACCCGACATGTCTATCGTGCAAATATTGTATTCAGTTTGACCATGAGATGGAGCACTGTCCTACACTGATAGTAAGAATATTCGACAAAGGGGTGCTAGCACAACAGTTGACTCAGAACCTACAGATGATGAGGTCTGAGCCTCACGAGGAGGATACAAATGTGAATATAGTTCTCTGAAACAACTCGAAGACAGCGCATGGGTTCATAAAGCTCGGACGAAGGAGGCTAAATTTGATTTGGAACATGCATGAAAAACGTTTATGGAAGCAAAGAAGAACTTCACTAAGGCCTCTACCTTAGGGAGCAGGGATAAGCCTGATCAGGAAATTGACCCTTCTATGCTTACAACCTTTTTAAAGACTTGCATGAAGTTGTTGCGCAATAGCATGGTTGTGAAGGGGTTACAGGAACTTATAAATAGATGTGTCGAAAACACTCCAGGTGAACCGCACGTGGTACGAAAGATTCGTAAGCATAAAGAAAGGATAGGGCGTGAGATGAGACTGACCACGTGGATAGGAGACTATGAAATGGATTAGGTTATTTTGGATCTCGGGTTACATGCAAACATTTTACCAAAGCAAACTTGGGAACAGATGGGGAGACCCGTGCTGTAGTGGTCTCTGATTCAATTAATGATGGAAAATGAGAAGAAGATCATCCCCATGGGACGGCTGCAAGGAGTAATTGTAGACATTGAAGGCGTGAGCGCATTGGCTAGATTCAAAGTGATAGAAATTGTGGATGACAGCAAGCCCTACCCTGTGCTGCTTGGCATTGATTGGGATACTGACATGAATGGGGTAATCAACCTAAAGAAGTGAAATATGATATTCGAAAAGAAATCACCTCATTTATAGTACCCCTAGATCTTGCTGAAGGATCTCGCTATACTGAACCAGTTCATGATTATGAGAGCGATGACGATTTGGACTGCATATATAAGATAACAGCGCGAGACCAAGATTGGGTGAATCTGACAGTGGATGGACGAATTACATGGGATCGTGAGAGTTCCTGCACCTCAGACTTTGATGAAGAATTAGCACTGGAAGAATCGGCTACATGAAGTAACCACGCTGAGCTGCAACATGATGACCTGGTCGTTGCATTGTATATCGTTAAAGGTAAGAAATTTGCCCACTTATGATGGCTTGAATGATGTAGATGTAATTTTGGATGCATTTGAGAGGGATGTACCAGAGAAGCATCGATTCCAGGGTTTGGACAGGGCACTGCGTGCTACGCCCACAAGATGGTGTGGTACGCACAAGGGTAGTTTTGATGTTTGGCGTGAGTGTAGGAGGATGATGAGAACACACTTTGGGAAGCAGAAGGTACGAATGACAAACAAATATGATGTGAAGGATGATCCGTGTGCACACTTGGCCAAATGGGCTAAGGCCTATGGAGTGAAGCCCTAACTTGAATCGGTGTAGTTGTTCTATTATCCCAATGAACTGGTACTTGGAGACAGAGCTCTACCATGGCATAGGTGAATGGGATACTCTGCACGAAGGATTCATAATGGTGTTCAGCTTCAAAGATGGGTTTGACTGTATTGACAAAGTGCTACAAGAGGTTAAAGCAGCAATCTTTAGGATACCGCAGGATCCTTTGGATCTAATTCAACCCGATTGGACTACTCAGCTGAGCCACGTTCTAGAATGCTATAACGTGACTACCGAAGAAGAAGACGAGGACCCATGGAAGCTTAATATCCCTGAAATTGAGGGTCACCGCGAGGTCAAGGGACCACAGATCGAGAATATTGATATAACCGCGCCATTGAAAATGAAACAGGTAAATATTGGTATGGAAGCGGAGCCCAAATTCATGAAGATTGGAGATTACTAGGATGAGGCAATGGTAGATAAGGTTGTTGAATTACTTCGCAAATACCAGGATTTTTTCCCTACCAATTTTATAGGGCTAAGGGGATAATAGGAGATCTAGGCATTATGAACATCACATTAAAACCCGACATGAAGTCGGTTAAGCAAAGACCTTACCATCTCAATCCAAAGTATAAGGAGAAGGTCCGCTTAGAGCTAGACAAGATGCTCATGGCAGGCATCATTGAGCTCGTAGAAGAATTTGATTGTGTGAGCCCAATGGTGGTACAGGAGAAGAAGCAGAAGGATGAAATAAGGATATGCGTAGATCTCAGGAAGTTGAATGACACTTGTGTACATGATCCTTTCCCGACTTCATTCACTAATGAGGTATTGGATAATGTAGGTGGCCAGGAAGCATACTCCTTCACTGATGGGTTCTTTGGGTACCAACAAATCAAAATCGTGCTTGAAGATAGAAGGAAGACGACCTTCATGACTGAGTGGGGATGTTTTCAGTACACTGTAATGCCTTTCAGATTGAAGAATGCACCTGCGATTTTTTCACGCGTAGTCATTGTTACATTCAACGAATTTATTCATAAGTTTCTGGAGGTCTACTTTGATGACTGGATTGTGTTTGGGTTGGTAAAAATCCATGTGGAAAGTTTGTGCTTAATGATAGATACCTATTGAAGATACCAGATTGCACTCAATTTGAAGAAATGTCTGTTTTGTGTGCTTTTTGGGACTCTGTTGGGTCATGTGGTTTGTAGACAAGGACTAATGGTAGATCGCGCAAAGATTGCAATGATAATTAACTTGGAGGTGCCAAGGAGTGTAAAAAAGTTGTGCGCAACCTTAGGAAATACTGGGTATTACAGGAATTCTATCAAGGGCTATGCCTAGATCATTGCGCCTATGGAGAAGTTGTTGAAAAGGGATGTCACGTTTTGTTGGAACGAGGACTGTCATAAGAGCTTAGATGTATTGAAAGGAAAAATGGTCATCGTACCAATTTTAATCTTCCCAGATTGGAAGAAGGAGTTTCACGTACATGTATATGTGTCATGTATAGCACTTGGACCAGTACTAACACAGGTTGGCAGAGGAGAGTTGGACCATCCTATAGCATTCGCAAGCAGGAGGTTATCCAAGGCTGAGAAGAACTATTCCACCACCGAGCGCGAAGGTTTAGCCATGGTATACACACTCCAAAAGTTTAGATACTATTTACTGGGTGGACATTTTAAGACGTATACGGATCATTCTAAGTTGAAATACTTGTCAATAAGCTTGTGTTGGGGGGGAGAATCTGTAGGTGGTTGTTATTATTTCAGGAATATGATTTTGAAGTTATTGTGAATCTTGGATGACTGAACATGGGACCAGACCATCTATCGCGCATTGAAATAGGGGAAGAGCCCACTAATTTGGAGGTGGGATTTCCTGACGCATAGTTATTTGCAGTGCACGTCGTGGATGGTCACTTTGAAGACTTCATACACTTCCTAATGACAGGAACTTCCCCAGAAGGTTACACCATCCAGCAGAAAAAGGAGTTAGTGGTACGCGCGGTAGACTTTTTTGTCATTGCCGGACATCTGTACAAAATGGGGTTTGACGAAGTATTACGATGATATGTACCAAAGTTTGAAAGGAGTAGTATCCTCGCGAATGCTCATGGAGGTGTCATGGGAGGCCATTATGCAGGAAGAGCGACCACACAGAAGATTCTATGCGCAGGGTTGTGGTGGCTAACCCTCCATCAGGATCAAAAGATTACTACAAGGCAGAGAGATGAGCTACCTCTAAACCCACATATGACACTGCAACCTTTCGAAAAATGGGTGATAGATTTTGTGGAACCCATTCAGCCCCAAGGAAAAAAGATGGGAGCGCAGTACATTATCACTGCAACTGAGTATTTGACTCAATGGGTGCAGGAACAACCTATGAAGGAATGCACAGGCATGACTGCTGCAAAGTTCCTCTTTGAGTATGTACTGATGTGAATTGGGTGTCCAAAGATTTTGATGAGTGATCATGGTATGCACTTTCTGAATGAAACGATCAACGTGATGACGGAGGAATTTCAGGTATATCACCAGAAAAGTACATATTATCACCCACAGGCTAATGGGACAGTCGAAGCATTCAATAAGGTGTTGGAGAACGTGTTGACCAAGGTTTTCAATGCTCAGCGAAGTGATTGGGACCTGCGCATACCCATTGTACTATGGGCCTATTGAATGACATGCAAAAAGTTGACTGGACAGACACCCTTTAGGCTTGTATATGGTGTTGAAGCAGTGATGCCCATGGAATACATTGTGCCTAGTCTATGCATAGCAGCACTCACGAGTATGATGGATCGCGAAGCCCTGGAAGAGGCCTGCACAACTTGCTAAGCTTGAGGAAGAGAGATTTCTAGCTGGATTTCACTAACAGATCCAAAAGCAACGCAAAAAAGCATGGCATGTTCTGCACATTAAGCTACGTATGTTTAAGGTAAATGATTTGGTTTTGTTATATGACAACAAATTTGATAAATTTCCAGGGAAATTCAGAATGCACTGGTTAGGACCCTATGTCATTAAGGAGATTACCGATGGTGGAGCAGTTCAGTTAGTTAAATTAAAATTGAGATCCCTTCCCAGGAAAGGTGAATGGCAACCGATTGAAGCCATACACCAGTGATCTGGCTAGATGACTATATGAAGGTAGCATAGTCTTAGCGCTCTAGGCAGCTGAAAGTAGGAGCAGGACCATAAGCTACACTGCCCGGGTTGGGGAACTGCATGATTGGAGGATTGTGTGGGAAGAGGAAATGTCACAGGGTTTGTGACAACACAAATAGAGTTGTGCTACCCAGGAAGAAATCACGCAGGTCAGCCAAAATGTGACCGTTAAAGTCATTGTTCATGATTTGACGGTAGGAATGCGGCCAAATGGAGTGGGAAGTCGGCATTTAAGACAAAATTTATGGGTACGATCCTTGGAAATATACCACCAATCCAACATTAATGAACCAAATGTGGGGGAATGGTTGGAATTGAATTCAAAATGCCCTATAAATTACAAGTAGAGGCCCAACAAAAAACACTTGGCTTTTTGAACATTGCGTTGGTAAGCTCTCAGATGTGCATGATCTATGCATTCCTCGAAGCATTGCTCGATTGCCCAGTGTTTGATCAATTCCTAGAATCCAACCGCAAATTCATCCATGATTTCATCCTAGGATTCGAAGCTATGGACACCGAAGTAGTGACAGTCGAGGGGGTTGTGTTGAATGTTGTTAGGGAGGCAGAGGGAGCTACTCCAGAGGTTGTAGAGGTATTAGCTGAAGTCCCCAAATCACCACAGACGCCTAGACTGAAGCTGACCCCAACCAAGGAGAGTGCGAAGGATAAGAAGGGAAATTAGGTTGTGATACTGGTGCGCACATTGCCTAGAAGAAACCCACTGAAAGACAAGCCCACCGCATAGGAAAAGGGCAAAGCCATTAACTTAGAGCCAGAGGAGGAAGAAATTGAGGACATCCTGATGGATGATGAGGAGTTGGGCGTAGAAGTGGAGGAAGTTGAAGTCGAGGGTTTTGACCCTATTACTAGGTTTCCCGAATACGTCCCTCTATGCAAGGGCAAGACCAAAGTGCCGAAGGATATTGACAAAATCAAGGCCACCTTGCACACACCTCTGCTACCAGAAGAAATTGTCTTTGAAGGACCGTGATTGGGGTGGATTTCTCTATTGAAACTGGAATATTGGGACTTAGCAGACCATGAGAAGTTCCCGCACTTGGTGACAGAGTAGCTATGTCGTTGCGTTGTTGACACAACCGTCGGGATGACTGGATTGGAACCATGGAAGTGGCTTAGCGGAGTAGACAAGGCAGGTCTAATCAACCTGTTATGGGTACTACTCTACAATCACACCCCCATTACCGTATTGGTCATTAAGAAGCTGCTATGCTTGGTGCACGATGGGTGTCTGTGGTTGGAGGAGCCAATACCCATCACCGACAGATTGATCCATAGGATCACGCGGTTTCCCTACACAGGGGAAAATCATACCATGATGTTTGGTGGAAAAGGTGGTGAGCAGGCCCTCGCAAAGGCCATGAAGGAGAAATTCAAGCTCGTAAAGAATCCACGAGGCTATGCCATCTCGAGTATCTGTGACCCTGCAGTTAAGGTGGCCATACATATTTTGGCAGGAAAGGTTATGAGGAAGTGTCATGCAGATGAAGTGATGGCACCATCATTACTCTTGCAGCCCAATGCACCGAAGGAGTCCAATTTAATTGGGCACATTATATCTACAGTGATTTCCTTGTGAATTTCTATGAGGCACAGGAGCTCAGCAAGACCTTCCACTATGGATGGCTCTTGCTGTCTATTGTGCTGGTAGCCTGGGAGCTGCCGGAAGACAATCAATTCCCCTCGGTCACGTTAGACCTTCCAGAAGCAACGAAGTACACTTCACTGTGGGCGACCAAGGATGATTAATGCATCAAGGATAGCAAGATCTTCTAGATCTTGATGGAAATGAACATCCGCATGGCTATCAATCACAAATCGCGATTATCGCCTACTGTGTTTACCAAACTGTAGGAGCACAAGGAGTTCAAGGAGACTTTCACCGCATATCGATCAGGGCGCGGAAGGACCCTGAGAAGACATGGTATAACTTGCCTTACCTGGCAACAGATGACGCGATTGATGCAGTTCTTGATCATTGGCCGAAAAGTGGCACACTACCTCAGATTTGGCAGTGGGGTCGAGCAAGTCTGCCATGCAGGGCAAAAAAGAGGAGGCCAAGCTCAATATGGCACAGTTGGCAGAGAAAAGAAGAAGGAGGGTAGTGACAAGGCCCAGGTGGAGTGAGATGCTGCCCAACAGGCAAAAAAGTAGACAGGCGGAACAACGTGTGGCTCTGACAAAGGCGCAAGGTTGCCTTTGCCCGAAATAGAAGAAGAAATGGACGAGCAAACAGAGCAGCATGGTGCAAATCTGTAGATCACATCGGACTGCATTAAGCATCCAAGGGAACAAGAAAAAGTGGGATCAAGGAAGAAATCCAAGGTTAGTAAGGCGTCGCTGGACCCAATCACCCTCACTGAAGGAGATTTGCATGACATTGGAGACACGGTGCGTGATGTCACCACAAAGGCACTACAACAGTTCGAGCAGCAGTAGCAGCTACTGTTGGGGGCCATCTAGACGGGTCTGTAGGAGCTGCAGACCCACACATCACAAGCTGGCACGATGTCCACCAACCTCGCTATCGGTACTTCAGAGGTTGCCAAGATGCTGCGTGTGAAGTTCTCCCAAGCGATAGCATTGCCGGATGAAGCACTGACCATAGAAAATGTAGCTGGCATGCCCACTATCAGCACCCTAAAGGGAGTGGGGTTGAACTTGGCAGCGCTCCATAGAGAGGCACTCCACCCATTACAAGACGGAGTGATCACAGAGCTGAGGGCTTGCGAACACCGCACTTTGCAGGTGATCAATGAGCAAAATATTAATAATGAATAGATGACCTTGCAGCGAGACACCACCCTCACTTCCATGGTGGAAATTACTAACCAAATATGCACATGATTAAGGTCATAAGGGAAGCTTGCCGAATGGTCCCCAAATTTTCCATTCCTATGGAGGTGAAGGGAAATGAACAGGTATACAAGCTTGCTACAGGGGAGCATGATGCTCGCACAGAGTTGGCTACGGTTCAACTGGAGCTAAACCTACAGATTATAGATTTACAGTTGAAGGCCTAGCCTTCAAATCCACCAGAAGTAAAGGAGTGGCGTGCAACCGGTGTCACAATGGTAATATCAGCAGTAGACAGTGCAGCAACAGAGTGCACACGGTTGTTTGAATAGTTGTTCGAGGTCCTGACAAACCTATAGGAGGACCCTAATGTACAATGGCTAGAGACAGAGCTGTGAGAACTGCAGCAATGCTATGACGAAGTAAAAGGTACAACG
The DNA here is from genome assembly GCA_000404065.3 of Pinus taeda. NCBI lineage: Eukaryota > Viridiplantae > Streptophyta > Pinopsida > Pinales > Pinaceae > Pinus > Pinus taeda. The sequence continues at coordinate 97,108 of APFE031245399.1, forward strand.
TGCACCGTCACTCTCACGGAGGGACTAGCAAAGCTACAGGAGGCTAAAGCACTAAAAGAAAAGGTAGATGCAGTGCAGCACAAAGAGCTGGTGTTGAAGATGCGCTTAAAGCCCTGGTTGGATGAGGCTCACTCAGTCACATCCTCTATTGAAGGCAAGCTTACTAATTTGCAAGCGACTCAACATAAGCTTCAAGCTGATAGTTCAGGACCAGTGACCAAGCAGTTGGTTGAAGACGCGAAGCAAGCGGTCGCATAGTGCATTGCTGAGGTTGTCGTCATACAGGTCGAGGTGGGAGGTCTTTGCGCTAAGATCTTCACGCCTGCAGAGTGACTCGAGGGCGAGTCACCATGTTTGTGTTGGGGTCCTGTTGGGAACGAGTTCCCCCAAGGACAGTTTTGGGGCTAAAATCCCATGTTTTGGGACAATTTTGTAATAAAGTTGTAAAGTCTCCGCATTTTGTGGTCGCGGAGTGCGAAGGTGTCAAGAGTCATAAAGGGTTTTATGCCCTTATTTTGTAAAGTGTAAAGTCAGCTGTAAAGATCCACCCATGGTCCGCGGACCATGGGATTGTATAAAAAGGAACTAAGTAAGTAAGCTCTAAGTAGTTAAGTAAGATAACGAAAAATGTAGGTAATTAAGCATTGGGGTCTAAGTGTTCTTGGGTCTTAGCGTAGGTAGAGGCTCTGCAGCTGAGTGCATAGAGGCCTAGGGTGGAAGTCTGCAGCTGAGTGCACAGAGGCCTAGGGTGGAAGTCTGCAGCTGAGTGCACGGACCCCTGTAGCTATGTGCGTAGGGCAGTTAAAGTTTATACTAATCTAAAGATATCAATAAAGAGAAGTATTCTGCAAATTCTATGTATTTATTTCTTGTTAATGCATTTGGTTATACTGCATTTTGGGTTTAATTTACAATGTTCATGTGATGCACGAATGTATGTGACTGTATTGGTTAATTAAACACAAGTAAGGATATCAGTTTACACAGCACTAACTGTGGTTGATTAGTAAGATAAGTAAAACACTTAAGATAACTTCAGAACCTATACAATACGTTGTCATAGCAGCGTGGAATTACCTGGATCACGAGTTAAGGCTACGCGAAGGTCAATCGCACATCTTCACGGAGGTACTGAAGGGCAGAATAAAGGGTAGACTGACGGAGCCCTAAATCTTAGTGACCTACGCGAAAGTAGGAACAGAGGGTATAAACCAACATCACGATCATCTCAGGGTGCGGAAACTTGGTTCCATCATCCCCCCATACTACTTCGGGTGAGACTTCGGTCCACACTCCACGGGTTGATGTCGAAAGATCCAGTAGTGTAGGGATTTGTTTGGCTAACTAACGTTGAACCTGGGTCAGGCCCCACAAAGCCAACATTATTGAAGAAAGCTCCGTCTATACTAGGTTCTTTATGAAATTTGTCTTTCTTTTATTAAGTATAAAGGAGAGTAGCATGCATTTTTCTATACTTTAGAAGAGTCTTGATTTTTTTCAAAGCTTGGCATTATAGATAGAATCATATGATAGTAGAATTAAAGTCTACATGATCAAGTTTCTTTGGTAGGAATCATCTAGATTTCAAGAATGAGAAGATTCAGACCATATTGCATATTATTGTTCATCCAAGTATTTTCTAACATAATGTTAGAGGTGGTCATTTTGCAAAGAGGGGCCATCAAGATCCTCCGAGAACCATCATTTTGAAACATTCTTAGAAAGATAATTATGAGCATCACCCGATGCAATGAGTGCTAAGTGAACTATTCAAAATCATGAGAAATTAGTCAGTTATGACTACCTCTCATGGAAATGGTCATACGTGAATGACTTACTTAACGCAGTTGAATCCCAAAATGATATCTAATATAATGCACTGCGTAAACCCCTTAATACTTAAATTATGACATAACTAGTATATATTTAATCTAGTATGGAAACAATACTTATGAAGGATGAAGGAACGTAGATGGTCAATTTGCAGTATGAAGTGAACAATGAAAGTATTTTTGGGAAAAGGAACATAACTTCGACAGGTACAAGAAGCAAGCGCGTTCAAGAAAGGATGGCTAGATGATTATATGGAAGCAAAGGTATGCATATTTTAAGTAACTCTTCTCTAGGGTAAGGTTCATATCTACAAGAATATTTCAGAAAGAGTTGGATATAAAGTGTGCTCAATAAGTCTTCCATATGGATACATCATGCTCAAAAGAAGAAACTTGACATGTTTTGGAATAGATGGACATCAAGACTCTCTCACAAGAATGCATGGTATAAACATGACAATATTGATCAAAAGCAAGTATAATATATGTAGGAAAGAAAGGGAGTTAACAATGATAACCCCAAGGAAGATGTTGTAGCTTGGTAATCAAGTTCAATCTATGGGTACTCTGATTAAAATGGAAGCATAGAGAAATATTCAAATGGATATGGATCATGCAAAATGATTTTGATATCAAAGAACTCAACTAAGATTATGCTTTAATGAGAAGGCCATCATGATAAAGTAAGTTTGATATTAATATTAGGAATGCATGATAATAGTTGAGACAATTTCAACAGTTAGTGTTGAACTCAATTCAAATAACATATGGGTTGAGTATATGGTTGTGGAAATTATGTAGTCAATATGTTTACATCATCATATTGGGTTTTGGAAGGTAGCAATGTAATAATATAACCTGATGTCCATCAACAAATATCACTTTCATGTTTAATAGAGAGCTATGACTAGATTGAAGTTTGATCAAGCTTAGTATAATGGCTAGAGGAAAGTGATATGCAAGATTGATGGTTTGAATCTTGTCCTAATATTGAATGAAGAATATGGCTCTACAACATCTAGGAAGAAAGAAACTCAATAATATTAGATATAAAGGAAAGATGGAGCCACACAACTATCTCCATGAAGAACTGGAAACTGATATACTTATGGAAACAAGTTATAGATCTTGTAGTTATGAATTTCCAATTTAAAGGAAGTGAAAGAATATCCTCTATAATTTAGAGGGAGTATGAAATCTCCTTAATATTTGTGAATAATCAAGTATATATTCCCTCAATCAAGTGTGAATAAGGATATCCTCTCTGGTTGAGAGGGATTTATAATAAACATCACATTTGTATTATCTTCTTCATGTGTCATGCACTAGGCCAAGACTAATAGTCATACACCTAAGTGAAGCCTATAGAGAGAGAATAGTGGATGGAGGAATGGATAAGAATCTAATATTTCCTTGAGGATAGAAAATCCAAGATGGGAAATTCATTGAAACTATTTGAGGATTGAACAGGTACCCAAGATAAGAGTCGTCGAAGAGGACCAATATTCTTTGGGGATTGGGAATCCAAGATAATAATAGTTCTTAAAGGACATACGTAATGAACATTTGGATGCAGTATGTACCTTGAAGAGGTAGTTTGGTATCTCACATAAAGCCTCCTAGCATTATGATCTTGTATAAGAAAAAGTTTTTCAAAGTTAAGGCCTTACTGGGTCGACAATGTTGGTTATAATGTTGATGCTTAAAGACAGTTTACCAATCTAACTCTTCTTATGAGAACTCTAAAGATTGAGAATAACCTTATACTAGGTGTACAATTATGAATACCTCCCTATTTAAGAGGAAGTGTTAGAAAATGTAACTAGTTTTGGTCTTCATAATTGTCATTATACTCAAATCATTATGTATATCTAATGTTACAAGAAAAAAGAAGAAAGAAAATTATTATTTTTAAGCATGGGTTTCATGCTCCATTTTGATGATATTCTAGGTAAAGCATATTCTTCGTGCTTATAGGGTTTGTCATGTCAAAAAATATTTTTCTTGAGTCAAGAGAGTCATTATTATTTGTATAAGACCCTATCAGGCAAGATGTAACGTGTAAAAGATATTGACTTTGAATCTAAAAAGACCTAGAAACCTCTAAGCACAATTTGAACCAGGAAATGAGAATTTGGCCTAAAATAAGGAATTTGAACCCCACACACGTGTGTAAATAGAAGCAACATCGACCTCACTTGATCACAAATTCAATCTCTATCATCAAGAAGTTCAATCTGAAGCAAGAAGCATGAAGGAAGGAAAAGTGAAGGTTTATAAGGCAAGAAAAACTCGAGAAGAAAGAAGAAAGTTTGTTTTTGGGCCTTGTTCTCTCACACATACAAAATGTAGGGTTCTGTAGCTTCCAAGAAGGTTGAAAATTGCAGGCTCGAATTGTAGGAAGACGAATTATGGAAACAACTTTGTAGGAGAGTCAAATACTTTGATTTGGTCTAATTTAAATTTGGAGACCTTGGCTTGTTTGAAGGAAGACTTCTTGAAGAGTTGACACGTGCCGAAGTTGCAAGTTGAGGTTATAGGTCGTAGCTGGGGGTTAAGCTTAAATTGGAAGTTGGTTGGAGCAAAATTGACCCTTGATCTATGACCTAGTTAGAAGGGCTTCTTGGAGGGATGACCTGGTGGTTGGAGGAGGACTTGTTTTGGGTTTTTGGGATTGGTTTTCTCATTTGAAGTAGAATCTATAAGAAGATAAGAGATCATTTCTAGGTTTTCCCCTTAGAGGGGTTTTTCCCTGGCTTGGAGCTTATATCTTGTGTCCATTATCTTCACTGTTTGTTCTCTTGATAATTGTTTGATGAAATTATCTAATAAGGAAACACAAGAAGATAAATAA